>OZ021732.1:18177520-18392520 GCA_963978545.1 Linyphia triangularis
ATTCAAATATGAACTAATTGACCTCTGCGATTTTATTTTTTGGAATCCTATTGTTCTTAAACCTCTACAAAAGGAATTACTTCGAGTTGCGTTCCATTTGGAGTTATATACAATTTCATGATTTTCCCTCTTATTGAACTGTCAGACTCGTAACTAAGGTTAGGATCTTATAATATTTCTGGTATTTGTGACGATTGTTGTTTCTTCTTTTATATATATATATATATATATATATATATATATATATATATATATATATATATATATATATATATATATATATATATATATATATATATATATATATATATATATGTATATATATATGTATGTATATATATATATATATGTATATATATATATATATATGTATGTATATATATATATATATATGTATATATATATATATATATATATGTATATATATATATATGTATATATATATATATATATATATATATATATATATATATATATGTATATATATATATATATATATATATATATATATATATATATGTATATATATATATATATATATATATATATATAATATATATATATATATATATATATATATATATATATATATATATATATATATATATATATATATGTATATATATATATGTATATATATATGTATATATATGTAATATATGTATATATATATATATATATATATATATATATATATATATATATATATATATATATATATATGTATATATATATATATATATATATATATATATATATATATGTATATATATATATATATATATATATATATATATGTATATATATATATATATATATATATATATATATATATATATATATATATATATATATATATATATATATATTATATATATATATATATATATATATATATATATATATATGTATATATATATATATATATATATATATATATGTATATATATATATATATATATATATATATATATATATATATATATATGTATATATATATATATATATATATATATATGTATATATATATATATATATATATATATATATATATATATATATATATATATATATATATATATATATATATATATATATATATATATATATATATTATATATATATATATATATATATATATATTATATATATATATATATATATATATATATATATGTATATATATATATATATATATATATATGTATATATATATATATATATATATATGTATATATATATATATATATATATATATATATATATATATATATATATATATATATATATATATATATATATATATATATATATATATGTGTGTGTAAATATTTCGTAGTGTTAATTTTGTAAATAGTAAAATTTATGTACATTTCGCATAAGGCAGTGCAATAGTTCGTCGTTAGTTTGCTTCCCTGCAATATGTGTCTTGGTGCTCGATAACGGGTTTTACAGATATAACGCTGGGAAGCGAGTGTTACAAGAAACAGGGCATTTAACATTATGGTAATGGCAATCTCGCCAAATTGGAGGGAAATTGCCAAATGTTGCCAAACTTGGCTACCATTTGGCTACATTTTTGGTCCCCATGTACATGTATAGGACATTTTGACTACGATCTGGAAAGTTCTCCAAATATCTACCTCATGAAGATTCACGTATGTTCGCCTCCCCTAAAAAAGCTCAAGAGAGCGGGTGATGGAGTTAGTTGTCGACTGATTTTGAGTCACTGAAGTAGTTGACTGAGTTGGGTTAGTCAGTTAGTTGACTGGAATTACTGAGTTGAGATACTGAGTCTCAGTGAGCACTCAGAGAATTCCGAAAGCGAACTGTATTGCATTGTCTTTTGCGACGATTTAGCAGTCGTGTGTCAAGTTTAACGCCTGTTTGTGCTGTATTGTTGTGTATAGAGCTGTATTGAGTCTACTAGAACGAGAAGTTCTGGAGTTGTAAAGGAATCTGTGAAGAGTTGTATTGGAATAAATTTCTGCAAGTTTTGATATATATATATATATATATATATATAAATATATATACCACTGATTAATATTTAATCGATTTGTAGACTTGGAACTCGGTTTCTGACGAATATTTTAATTCCAATTGCCCATTGCGTAATATATTTGAAAATCAAAGTTCATCTCCTTTCAAATTATAACACAGGCTAACAGTGATTTTGGTTCCGGGGTATTTGGAGCTGATTTCATATGAATTTGATGCCCTGAATTCAAATATGGTATTAGTTTTTGCCTAGGAGCATGAATTTCTAAGATGTAACACTTTAAATGAAATGGGCAATTCTCAGACTGACGCACGGGACATTTTGACTTTTTTTTTCTACTCATAAACAGATAAGAATTATAAAATTTAGATGAATCTAATAGTTATGTTTTAATTTGATAAGATATTACATAGGGACAAAGTTATATGTAAAAGTAATAACTTTAACTAATTCAAATATGCATTTTTATCCACCGACGCACGGGAGACGGGTGTCCCTTGCGTTGGTGGCTGTTAAATGTATATTTGACCAAGTTACAATAATTAATGTGCAATATAATTTTGTCACCACTAGAGTTATATTAGACAAAAACATAACTGTTAGATTCATTATAACTTTAGAATTCTAATTTGTTTCCCAATAGAAAAAAGAGTCAAAATGTCTAAGAGTCAAAGAGTCAAAAAGCCTATAGAATTACCCCTCATAGAATTGCCTAAATATACATTACACTATTATAAGTTAAATCCATGGATCAAATAAAAAACTAAACACGGAATATTTATTATTATATTATAGAAATATTATTATATTCAAAGATAGAGGAAAATGTCATCGATGAAACTAACTATAGTCACTGAACACTTCAGAAGTCTCTTTTCCGTGACATTCTTGAATGTATTTTGATTGGTTGTATTCAGATTATCTTGCGGTCAGCAACACGAGGGCTATAATGCATCGAAACATTCGTCATTAGACAAGCCAACATGCATTTACAAACACCCATGCCTAACACGGGACTCGAACCCGCAACCTCGCGGTCTAGAAACCTACACGCTAACCACTATACCGTTTGGTTGGCGAATGTATTTTGGAACAATCTCTTTTTGAACTCCAGCAGTAATCTGCCATCATGTAAGCATTGCATAGTCCTTGGTAGCGGTCGTCCATAGTTTTAATATGCTGGCGAAATCTTTCATCTTATTCCTCACTGATGTCTCCAAAATTTTTGGGAAAACGGTTTCCGTGAATGTAACCTTAACTCAACTAACCTCAATACCCTTAATACTCATTTTACAACCAAGGGATTTGAAAAATGCTAAGCACCTTGTTTACCAGTCAACATAATTTCAGTTTTGCTTTTGTCCAGAAAACTTTTGACAACTGCAACAAATGAAGTTTAAGCTTTTCACTCAGTCTCCTTCATCGAATTTACGAAGGCAGGATCTTTAATGAGTTGTCTTATTTGTGGGCCGTAAAATATTCCTGCTTTAATTTTTTCCGTACTCAACTGAGACATCCCCTCTCCCTTCCTCCCTCCATATATATACAAAGCCTGATTCATTCTTATCAAGAGTCTTTACAAACTGCTTCATAACGCCCAGCTTAATATGTAGTGAAGGAAAGATGATTATTTCTAGTTCAACTAAGAGATCGTTTACGACATTCTTTTCCCCAAAGTCTATGTTTTCTTTATTTGGCCACTCTATTTGACCCAATGGTGTGTTCTATCTCTGCTATCCCAGAAGCTCAAGAAGCAAGAATATTTTGTGCAGCCACTTTTCTGTCCAACGAGACAGTTTACCATTTTTAAGTACACACAAATCACCTATCCATGTTCATGATACTTTATCTTCTCCAAAATCAAAGCTATGGTGTTATATTTTTCATTCATTTTTGTTGAGGGAGCAATTAGTATTGAACCACATTTGTTCCCATTGTGTAAAAGGAAGGGCACATTTCAAACTTCGCTTTGAGCTGTCAATAAATAGGCGCCATTTATCTGGAAAATATTCAGGAAGATCCATTTTTTCTAGGAGTTCTCTAATTTTGGGACAAACTACAAGATTGATTTTTTGAGAGAAGATGACTAGCATATCCTTTTCTCTTGTACGGTAAAAACAAATTTTGGTTCCTTGTTCCAGTAATTTTTTTTTCTTTCAACCTGGAAGTCAGTAATGCAGAAACTTCATTTTGAAAGGTTGAGATCTCTGGTGAGGTCATCTAATTCATACTGATTGAAATGTTGAGGAATTGAAGATATACCATCATAATCACTATCACCTTCATTTATATTAGAAGGGTGATCAGAGGGACAATACTCGTCTTTACAGAGCTTTGGTAGCTGGTGAAACGGTGATATAGGCACTTCCTCAGAATGAAGGACCGGGGGTCTTACAGAGTCTAAATTAGGATAAGTACACTTGCTACAGTTGTTTCGATTGATTCCAGTCATATATACTAAACAGAAATAATAGCCAACCTTTGTAAATGTTATTTAGGACTTCACAAAATGAAGTTAGAATCACACCTTTCGTGTAAAAACAACGCGTTTAAGGAGCACTGATCTAAAAAAGTAGAGCTGATAGGAAGAAAAAAAAAAAAAAAAACTGATTTCATATTTAGATTCAGCACCCCAAATATAGCTAAAATCAATTCTAAAATCTCAGGCATAAAGAAGAAAAAAAAAAGAAAAAGAAAAAAACATTTTTTTTGTTGGCCTGTGATAATTTAACAATGTTTCAGCACAATAAAACCCTTGTGTATCCCTTGCATATTAAACAGTCTAATATAACCAATAAGCTATTGATTATTTGAGGATGGCATACGAAGGGTCCAGAGGACAAACAACTTTAATCACCTTTTTAATGAGATTGAACTGCTAGTGTCATCTTGTCTCCAATGAGGTTAACTTTGACGGTATGCTATTATTTTCAGTGCATAACAGCGACAGTCTGCATAAAATTATCCATAAGAAAACCGTTAACACGCCCTCTCTATGAGATGATTTATATTCATTTGCTTATTCTCGAAATTGATTCTTAAGGGCTAAAGTTGTTTTTTCTCCCTTGACCCTTCATATATTACGACTAGTCCTACATATTATGCGCTTGTTTGGTCTGATTTAAAATAACCGGACATAGCTTAAACTTAATTAATATAACTTTAATATAAAATGGAAACTCTGTACGATATTTGAGAAAATAAACATAAAGTTATCATGAGTCAATTTGCATTTAAATTGATTAGCATTGTTTCTTATTGACGGTTGGCATTTGTTTAATTGTGTACGCTGATAAATTATCATAACATTTATTGCTTATAACTTATATGAAATAAATGTAATAATTTATATTATATCAAATTCTGTTCTTTTATATAAATTGTTTTTATCCTTTATATAAACTTCGATTTTGTTTATGACGGAAAAATCTTCGGAGGGTAAATTAACCCACTTGCTGTCCTCCAATCAAGCTGAAACTTTGCAGATAGATTCTTTGTGGATGACAATGCATTCTATCAAGTTTTGAGTGTAAAAAAGTAGGTCATTGATATGGATTGGATGTCTTTTTAGTAGTGGTCAAGAGATGAAAATCCTCTCTGTGCTTATGTAAGCATGGAACTCATACTACTTAAATAAGTTGCAGTTCCCTTTACAAATTGGCAAATCATAACATAACATTACAGTAAAAACTTTGTTATCAAGGGTTATTTTTTTCCTCAATTAGGTATTTTATTTTGCTTGTGTATAGCATCAACATTTGTTGATTCACATACGTCATGTATTCTGAATTTATAATTATTTTTCGTATTGGTACTTTTAATTTAGAATAATTGAAAATTTAATTTCATAAACAGGAAATGGTTTTTCTCCTGAGGAAATAATTTTAAGCAACACGTAAAAATAACATCTTAAACAAATAACGATTCAACAGCAAAGACCACCCGAATTATATATTAGTGAATTGTTTATTCTGTTTTGGGGTCATTTCCGCACAGGAACATTGAAAAAAACTTTACATTGAGAAACCTTATGAACCTTAAGTCCAAAATAATTTAGAAGGTTAAGAACCTTTATTTTTTTTTGTAATTAAAAATAACACCTATCAAGAAAATTTGAGGTTACATTACCTTTCCATCCCTATGTTTTTTGGTGTGAGAAAATAATTGAATTTAAGAATGTAAACATTAAAAAATATTTCATGGACGGAAGTGTTTGTCCTCATTGCACCTCGAATCATTAATAGATAATTAATAGTTGCGGGATCGTACTGCGGCTGCGTGGGAATAATCCCATTGCCTCTTCCAAGTTGATTATCTTTTTTTGTATATAGTACTTTCGCATAGGCGTGAAAATTCGTTACTAATTTATTTTAAATCAAAGCTTTTCGAAATAGAGTGCGGGTGTTTATTTGTGTATTTTGAGTTGAGGCTTTGTGGAGGAATGTTCATCATATAAAGCAGGATCACCGACACATTTTAATCGATTTCGATGAGAATCGGTTCGATGAACTTCCGTGTACGTTGAATTGAAAAGGTTTAGGAATAGTTTTATCAAAATTTGTAAAATGTATTTTTAAATATTGTGTAGTTAATAAATGTTGATGGAAAATTCTCTAGTGTACATGTAGGACATTTTTGCAAATTTTTCCTAACTCTTAACTAGATTAGAATAGTGAAATTATCATGAATCTACTAGTTATGTGTTAGTTATATTAACTGGCGTTGTGTTGTTTATATTAATTGGTGACTAAGTTATAGGGGGAAAATCATTATTTTAACTAGATCAAATGTACATTTATAATTTAAAAGTTACGTTGGAGAAATGGGGGGGGGGGGGAGGACTGCTGAATACATCACAAGCTCTCTGGAAATGAAAATTTTTCTTTTTAGTTGGTTATAATTTGATTAGAATTAATATTTAAATTCTTCATTTTATAGAATAATTTCTTTGATTTACTACAGAACATTTATTTGCCACAAATACATTAATACGATTAAAATACTTGATGTGTCATTTTTGAAATAATTTAAATAATGGAAGAAGACAATGTTTCAACTATCTAATTAAAAATAAGCTTCTAATTCTGAATGAAAAACATTATAAAATTATTTTGTGAAGTAATTATTTTCAATACTTAATCTATGTTTAAAAACGAAGAAGAAATAGGTGTCCTTATCCCTGCATTTTTTTTTTAAATAGGAAGCTACTGTTATTCTACGATATTGATGAAATTTTGCACACTCAATTCCGAAACAAGTGGTTGGTTAAAAAGTTACTTAACATTTCGAAAACTCTCACCTACTTCATTTTTAACTCTTAAGGGGTATAATTTGAAATTTTAAGTTTTTAAGATCTAAACCTATTTGAACAGGATTTTCTTTTTATTGGTACTTGGCAAATGCAGATTATCTGGAACCCTATTTCAATTCTATGCTAAGGTGCTTTAATAAAGTTAGAAGGCTTCAAAAAGGTAATTAAATAAAAGATAGTTAATGAATGGGTTTGATCGTAACTTGAAATTTCAATCGAATTTTCCCGGACAACACCGAGTCACAGCTATTTGAGACCCGACAAAGGAGGCTCTTCAGTTAATATAACTATATAAAGTTTTTTCAGGAAGTTTTTAAAAGCCGATAAAAATGTGCACTGCTTGCACAGCAAATATACTGCTTTTAAAGAAATTATTTGTACTTTTTGTTACTTGTTCAGGATTAATCATTTCATTGAATAAACTAGTCTTTTATAACTGACTATTCTACTTTTGACTAATGGATACTGTCATTTCTATACAATTGATTACTGCATTAAATTTTGTAGAAGCACTGAAGGTATAATTAGTAATTAACGTTGGCCACATTCAGTTCTGGAAATATGCAAATTGTGAAGATTCCATATTTCTTTCCAACAGTTGAAACCATTAATGTTTATTTCCTGGTACTACAAGTACGTACTTAATTTAGAAAAAATAATTTATTCTTTAAATCCACTATTATTTTCGTTTTGTATGCTTTTGTATTGTAAAATATTTAGTTTATTATTAATGTTGTGTTCTGTTGCCGTATTCTATATTTTTTTAAATAGGTATCCTATTTTTTCATATTTTTTTTATAAATAGGTATCCTTTTCTGAAAGAACAGATAACAGATTTGTATGAAATAAATGGTGTTTCCATCTACATGCTTATTATTATTATTATTATTTGTACAAATTATTTATTGATTAAACAAAGATTTTATAGTAATTAAAAATGTTGCACTTTGCAACTTTTTTGGACAACAACAATAGTATGCCTTGGGTATCCTAATATCTCAACATCTGCCTTCACCTACACGACAGAAACTGCCTCCGTTCAATGTTTACTGACTAAAATTCATAGAAAATACAATATTTATCTGATATCTAATAACGAATTGTTATTTTTAAGTGAAGAAAATAATAAATTTTCTTATCCAAATATCCCGACTAATTATTTCCCCCCCCCCCCCAATAATATTATTTAGCTGAAAGTTTGAAAACCTATTCTACTTAAGACACTGATTCTTATTGAGTATTATAGTAATCTATACTTAATCATTGAACCTAACCAAAAACGTACTGGTTAGTGTACTTTTATGTATCAAATTTTATTCAAAGTAACTTTTTCACACTATGGATCACTGAATGAAAAAACACGGGCTATATTATGTTAAATATAGTTATACTTGAATTTAAAACAAGGTACTAATTTGTATTTCCATTGCATTTAATACAACTACAAATACAAAAAGGACGACCAACTACAACAGCAAGGCCCATCAAGGGTGGTCCAGTTTAACTTTTCTGAGCTATCCCCCAGTGTAGATCCTGCTGTCTTTTAAATACTATTGACTCCGATACAATTTACGATCTGGTCTTGCAGCTTGTTCCACTTATCAATCAATCTATTGTAATCATTGAACTTAATCAAGAACGCACTGGTTTGTGTACTTTTATGTATCAAACTTTATTCAATGTAACTTTTTCATACTATGGATCACTGAATGAAAAAACACTGGCTATATTATGTTAAATATAGTTATACTTGAATTTAAAACAAGGTACTAATTTGTATTTCCATTGCATTTAATACAACTACAAATACAAAAATGACGACCAACAACAAGAGCAAGACCCATCAAGGTTGGTCCAATTTAACTTTTCTGAGCTATCCCCCAGTGTAGATCCTGCTGTCTTTTAAATACTATTGATTCCGATACAATTTACGATGTGGTCCGGCAGCTTGTTCCACTTATCAATCAATCTATTGTAATCATTGAACCTAATCAAGAACGCACTGGTTTGTGTACTTTTATGTATCAAACTTTATTCAATGTAACTTTTTCATACTATGGATCACTGAATGAAAAAACACTGGCTATATTATGTTAAATATAGTTATACTTGAATTTAAAACAAGGTACAAATTTGTATTTCCATTGCATTTAATACAACTACAAATACAAAAATGACGACCAACAACAAGAGCAAGGCCCATCAAGGGTGGTCCAATTTAACTTTTCTGAGCTATCCCCCAGTGTAGATCCTGCTGTCTTCTAAATACTATTGACTCCGATACAATTTACGATGTGGTCCGGCATCTTGTTCCACTTATCAATCACTCTATTGTAAAAATTATATTTCCAATTTTCCAAATTAAAATGCGATTTAAATAATTTATCTGCATGACCTCTTGTTCCCTTTATTGAACTCTCAACCTTTAAAGTCACACTGTTTAATAAATTGAAATAAATGAATCAAATCCCTTCCAGTCCTCCTTTCTTCCAATGTATCAAAGTTTCTCTTTGTAGCATAATAATTCAATGTCAAATTTCTCTGTGTCGTTTTTGTTGCTCTACGTTGAATCTTTAACAACAAATTAATATTCTTCTTGAGATGAAGCAACCAGGATTGTACTCAAGGTGTGGCCTAACCAATCCTTTCATAGCTTTAATATTATTAATTTTATTGTAATTAATTGAAATAACTTTAGTTTCTATTTTAGCTTAATTTAGGTTAGCCTTAGATAACTAAACTTAAATCAGTGTTACTCTGTAACTAATTATTCGACTTGTAGATTACGAATTGAAAGCAAATATTTTTTATAAATTTACTTTATTTATTTCAAACAAATGAGTGTATCTTAAGAGAAGCATTATAATGAATAAATAGAATTTTTTATTATAAATAGAAAATTTATAAATAAATAGAAAATTTATAAATAAATAGAAAATTTATTAATAAATAGAAAATTTATTAATAAATAGAAAACTTATTAAAAATAGAAATGATTTTTTTTAATAAATAGAAAATTTATTAATAAATAGAAAATGTATTACTAAATAGAAAATTTATTAATAAATAGAAAATTAATAATAGATAGAAAATTTATTAATAGATAGAAAATTTATTAATAAATAGAAAACTTATGAAAAAATAGAAATAATTTCTTTAATAAATAGAAAATTTATTAATAAATAGAATTTTTTTTTAAATAAATAGAAACTCTATTAATGAATAGAAATTTTATAAACAAAAAGAAATTTTATTAATAAATATAACTATTTTAGAATTATAACACTTTAATTAATAAATATAAATGTTTTAAAATTAACATTTCGATGAGTGAGATCGAGTAAGTGGTATGGGAACACATGTAATCTGCTAAACTGGAAATCTGTTAATATTAGATAATAAACGAATATTTAGTTTTCTGGGGTTAATAACCACTTTTGAGATCTATACTTACATTTGTATCCAATAAGAAATCCAGGTCAACTCTTCTTTTTTGTCTAAAAATTTATAAAAGTTACAAAAGAGTCAAAACACTAAAGTTGTTTGGAAAATCACTCTTTATTCTAATAAGTGATCGTTATCCAAGAAATCCGTGTGCATTGTATCTTGGGCCTAAAAAAAAAATGACATGAACATTTTATCTATTTTTAATGTTCTTTAAATGATTTTAATACATAAAAATGTCATATAATATATGAGTATTAGGATCTACAAAATCAATTTACAGTGATGTATTAGAAAGATATTGAGTTTAAAAATTGAAGTATAAAACATAAATTTTTCAGTAATATCAAATCTAAACAATCAAATAAAAACCTGTGCTAAATTTGTTTGATACTTTGCTGCCTAAAATTGTGAAAACAAAAGGCTCAATAATATATTTTTGTTTAAGTTTCGTTTATGTACAGGATTATTGATCCGTTTAACTACTTTGTAGTAAATACATATTTATGTTCTTAAGTTAGTTAGAGCACGAGGAGGCAAAATTTGGAGGGTAGGACAAAAATACAATTATTTGGACATTGGACGCAAATTTTTAAAGTGCATATTTTCATTGCAAATTTTGTTGATAAAATTTTTTTGTTTGAGCACTGTTGTGATAGGTGTTCAGTAAAAAGGCTAAGTAAAATTTTCCTATACAATAAGAAAGATTCTATAAAAACGACTCAATAAATAACACTAGACGTCACAGTTAGAAATATTTGATAGAAATAATTAATGGAAACTGTCAGTCTGAAAATTTGATTCCTTTCTTTTAATTTCTATTAATTCATTCTTTTCTATTAATTGATTTTTTTCTCTTAATAACCTTGTGTATATTTTCTTAAAATTTACTGTAGAAACTACAAGTATTCGATTGATACAATTCATTGAACTTTAAGTTTGAACTATTGTTCTTTATTTTACAATTCATTGCAACAAATACAAGTATTTGATAGACTCAATTAATTAAACTTTAAGTTTGAACTTTGGTCTTTTATATTACAATACATTCTAGCAATACAAGTATTTGAATTAATTATTTTTTTTCTATTTTAACAATTACAAGTATTTGATAGAAACAATTCATTAAATTTCAAGTCTATACTTTAGTTCTTCATTTTATAATTTGATATAGCATATGATTGTCACAAGTATTTAATTTACACAGTTCATTGAAATTCAGGTCTGAACTTTGTCGGTCTTTATTTTGCAATTTACTCAAGTAATCACCAGTATTTAATAAACGCAATTTATCAAACTTTATGCCTTAACTTTATGATCTTTTATTTCACAATTCACTCTATTAATTACAAGTATTTTCTAGAAACAATTCATTAAATTTTAAATCTGAACTTTAGTTTTTTATACTACAACTCATTCTCGCAATTACAAGAATTTGATAGACACAATTCATTAAACTTCATGTTTATACTTTAGCTCTTATTTTACAATGTACTACGGTAAAATATTGCTACAAGTATTTGATTGACACAACTCATTAAAAACCAAGTCTGTACTTCAGTTCTTTATTTTACAGTTTACTATAGCAACCACAAGTATTTGATTGACATACTTCATAAAAATTCAATTCTATACTTTAGTTCTTATTTTACAATTTACTATGGTATATGATTGTCACAAATATTTGATTGACATATTTTATGAAAATTCAAGTCTATACTTCAGTTCTTTATTTTACAGTTTATTGCAACCACAAGTATTGAATTGACACAGTTCATTAAATTTCAAGTGTATATTTTAGTACTTTATTTTACAATTTACTATTGTAACCATAAGTACAATTCATTAAACTCAAGAAATTCACGAGTACGGAAGATTGAAACAATTCATTAAACTTCAAGGCTATACTTTAGTTTTCATTTTACAATTTGCCATAGCAACAAGTATTTGATTGAAACAATTCATTAAAATTCAAGTCTGAATTTTGTATCCTTTATTTCACAATTCCCTCTAACAATTACAAGTATTTGATAGGCACTTCATTAAATTTTAGATGTAGACTTTAGTATTTTATTTTAAAATTCATTACAGAAATTACATGTATTTGATAGACACAATTCATTAAACTTTAAGTCTAAACTTTTGTTCTTTATTTTACAATTTGCTATAGTAACCACAAGTATTTTACTGACACAACTCATTAAATTTCAAGTCTATACTTCAGCTCTTTATTTTACAGTTTACTATAGCAACCACAAGTATTTGTTCGAGACAGTTCATTAAAATTCAAATCTAAACTTTAGTTCTTTATTTTACAATTCACTCAAGCAAGCACAAGTATTTGATAGACACTATTCATGAAACTGCTAGCTTAAATTTTGCTTATTTTCTGCTAAGTTAAGAATCCACAGCAAACACGTCATTATTCAACACGAAAATAACCTTTCAAGTTAAAATTGTGAACAGTTAAGAGCTTTCAAGTGGGCAGAAAATAACAGTTGCGTAATTCCCAATACGCCCTAATTAAACTGTCGGAAGTGATAGTTAAAAGAGGTTATTCATATTTCACAACACTTGTCAACTTACCATGTTATAAACCGGCGAAGTAGCAGCTTTTCTTTGTAAAAACTCGCGTTTTTGAAGGTCAAGGTATATTTACCTAGTTATCGCTTAAATAACAACTTAAGGCGTGTTCAGTTTCGTTTTGAATCTGCGTGGTTGAATCTCCTATTTATGATTAAGGAGAAAGTGAGCTATTATAATAATTAATGCTTTGGACATTGTAGTCACGGCGTAGCATTGGGTGGAGATTATAAAATTGATTTTGTAGATGAAGGATTCCATACCTTAAGTAAAATCATTGTATCGATAAATTGAATGCTATTCAACAGTAATTGAAGTTTAAACCCAACGACGCCGACCAAACGGTATAGTGGTTAGTGTGCTAGCTTCTGGACCGCGAGGTTGCTGGTTCGAGTCCCGTGTTAAGCATGGGTGTTTGTAAATGTATGTTGACTTGTCTAATGACGAATGTTTCGGCTCATTATAGCCCTCGTGTTGCTGACGGAGCCAGATAATCTGAATACAACCAATAAACCCAACGACAATTGAAGTTCAAAGCGGAAATAATTCAAAATTAAATGTAATTTGGTAAACAATTCTTGCGTTTGAATTCAAACACGAACTACGACACAATACTCTTTTATAAGAAGGCTTGCTGAATACTCGCTTCGAAATTTTACCATTTATATTTTAGCAATCAAAAGATATTCAGGCATTTCTCATTTCGTTTGATCCCATTTCGACGTCTGAAAATTGGTCAATAAAAAATTAAATAATTTACTTTATTTATGCTTGCTCTTCGCATCAAATTTTAGTTGTGACTATACTGAAAGTGAGGCTTTGGAATATTACTCGTTTTGAACCTTTCAATAATTTAAAATGAGAATATCAAGACCGTAATAGCTTACTTTTCTATGCTCGAACGTGTTGATATTTGCACCGAATTTCAGAGTTTTAACTACACTGGAAGTGGGATATTTGAATATCCCCTCATTTGGAACGTGTTGACCTTTTTTAGACGTCTTGAAATTATTTAATCGAAATCAGAATAGCTTATTTTTCTATATTTGATCTTCTTGATATTTGTACCGAATTTCGAGTTGTGCCTATAAGGGAAGTGGGATAATTAGTCATGGTTTTGAGTGAATGAGTCAATCAGTCAGTATGGATTTTCGCTTTTATGCAAGGTGTTCCTGAAATATTCGGTAGAAACGTGAAGGCAGTAGATGGGACCTAATTAAAAGCATATTTTGTAATGAAGAGTGAGTGCAAAAGACGCTTTGAGGGACTAGAGGACATGTTTAGATCGTAGCTCACTCCTTTCTTCACTCCCATCACTGTCAAAAAGGTAAACACATACCTAACAATCATTTGCCGATTTACCACCATCCTTCCCACACGCTCTTACCACGCCCTCTTGCACCACGCACCTCCGCATGGAGCAGAACTATCTTTTTATTACTACTTAAGATGCGCCATTTCCGCACTATTCCATTACAAAATGTGCTTATTTTGGTTCCCTCTAACAGCCTTTACATTTTTGCCAAATATAATAGGAACACCTCGTATTTAGAGAATGTCATACTACTGAACAAATTTGAGTTTTGCGTTAGAAATGTTCAAGATCATGACTGTTATGGGACACATTGCCATAATTCTTGCTCTTCGAAACTTAAAATTAGAGATTTCATGATAACAAAAGAAATGTAATTCAATGCTAGCTTTCAATCATAAATATCGTATTTTCTGAATACTGGGGATTTTCATATTGTGATAGTTTTTTGATATCGAAATATCTAAAAAGCAGGAAGTTGCTATGTGATATGACTAATAGCCTGGCGTCGGTTCGTGCTGTCGTTTGGAAGTTTTCTCGGGTTTTCTCCCATCCGCGGTTCAAATATAGGAGTTTTCTCTTGAAAGATATTCCAAAATGCCTTTTCTTGTCACACATATATTTAATTAACAATGTTTTTGCGCAGTATTACCCTCTCGTGGATTTTACGCCAGAAAACTTCCAATTCAACCAAGCAAACTTAAGATAAATTTCTATCATTTAAAAAGTTTAAAATTCTTTTTTTCTGAAACTCAGTTGAATTGGAAATTAATAAATGATACCATTTCATTAAAGGTAAACTTTATATTTCAAAGAAAGATTTTCTTGGTGAAAACTTCTGCATAAATGGTTTCATGAGTTGAAATATAGAAACTTGGAGATTTATATATATCTGTAAAATAAGTTTTTAAGTTTTTTAGTATAGTGACTTCACAAACTAATTTAAATGAACACTTTTTGGCATCAATTAATTACAAAATGTAAGTGTAATACAAGAAAGAGTATATTTATTTATTTGTTCTTTTATTTATTTGTTTGTTTGTTTATTTATTTATTTGTTGGTTTATTTATTTATTTATTTGTTGGCTTATTTATTTATTTATTTATTTATTTATTTATGCAGGAGTTAGAAGGTGAGAATACTAATTGAAATTATGAATTTTTATGCGTGCTTTGTGTTTGTTAATTGATTTAAATTCAAAGCAGTGTTTTGATATTTAAATTATTTATAAAAAATCCACCAAAAATCCCTTGAAGAGAAAAAATTTTTAAATCTATAATTTTTATATAAAATTCATATTACTATTATTTGAGACAAAGCAGCCAGTAGGCGAGAAAAAATATCAATCAATCAATCAAGCAAGCAATCAACCAATCAATCAATCAATCTTCTAATTGAGTTCATATTCGGTTTACTACACTACGGGAAAAAAGTAGAAGGACAGTCATATTTTGTAATTTATGCTTTGTATTTCGATCCTCCTGAACTAAATTTCTTTTTTTATGTAGTTTGGTTATTTTTTCTTTTTTATAAAGGATTAAATTTTATCTACTACTAGTAAAATTTAAGGAAAACAGTACTTAACGATTTTTGGTGTGTGAAAAAAGTAGAAGGACACGTGCTAAAATAATTTATTTTGGAATATTGTAAACCTCAAAGGTAGGTGTTTCATTCTTTTTAACTGTTTTTGTTAAGAAAAACATACTATTTTATTGAAAATCCGTCGTTTTCATCTTTTTAGAATGCCTAAAGGGAAACCTTTAAGTGAGTTTGAAAAAGGCCAAATTTATGCCTACAAAAACGATGGCAAAGGTGTGAGAGAGATTGCACGCCAGCTACATATTAGTCCAAATACTGTTTCAAACTATATAAGAAATCCTAGTAGTCATTGAACCAAAAAGAAGACTGGCAGACCTAAAAAACTGACGCAACGCGATCAAAGAAAAATCATCCGGGAACTAAAAAAATCGGATGGAAGTATTGCCAAAGCTCAAAATAATGCAGGCATCACACACGTTTCAAGAAGAACTGTCTACAACTACATAAAAAGGTCCGAAATTTTCGTATTCCGAAAAAAGATGCCCCAATCCCAAATGGAATGAAAGGCACATTGAACACCGACTGCACTGGGGTAAAAACCACATGTCCTGGACGTCAGAGTGGACCTCCGTTATATTTTCTGATGAGAAAAGATTTAATTTAGACGGTCCAGATGGCTACAAATACTATTGGCACTGACTCGGTACTGAAGAAAAGACTTATTCTACCCGACAGATGGGAGGAGGGAGTTTAATGGTTTGGTTGGCAGTCGGGTACGGAGGAAGAACAAGCCTAGTGTTCCTGAGTGGCAGGCAAAAACACGCAGATTATATCCAAGTCTTGAATTCAGATCTCCTTCCCTACGTCGTTGAGCTAGGCGGAAATGACTGGATTTTTTAACAGGACGGAGCATCAATTCACACAGCTAATGGGGTTAAAAATTGGTTTGCAGCAAATAATGTTCGGGTTTTGCCATGGCCTGCTAAAAGCTCGGACCTCAACATTGTAGAGAACATATGGGCAATGATTGTTCGTCGCTTTTACGCGGAAGGCAAGCAGTTTGAATCTATAGTTGAGCTTCGGAGAACTTTGTGAATTATGTATGGGACAATTTCTGCCAAACAGAAATTCAAAATTTATATAATTCGATGCTAAATCGAATTTTTGAAGTAATCAAAGCCAATTGTGGAAGAATTCCCTATTAATAAGATTTTTATTTGCATTATTTAGAAGTGTCCTTCTACTTTTTTCACAGAGTATGATGAAGTCAAAACTGATTTATTGCTGTACTTGACCTGTATTTTTTTGTTTCAATTTTCAGATACAGTTACCTGTTTGCAATTAGTAATTTAAAGTGTTACTCATTAAATTGTTATGGAAAAAAATCAGTGTTTTCTATTTATAAAAAAAAATCATGTGTCCTTCTACTTTTTTCACGCAGTGTATACTTACTAAGTATGCATGTAAGCCATAACACATGTCTATCTTTATTGCTTTTAATTTCCTACTAATTTTACGCCTTATTCAAATAAAAATTAATTCAAAGTTTTACTATAGTAAGAATCAGAATTAGAGTGCGGTAAAAAGCACTATAATTTATCACATCCTAGTTCAATAAAAAGCAATTTTGTTTGGATAAGTTAAGGAAAGAAGTATGGTAGTTCTTTTGTTTTGATTAATTAAGGAAAGAAGTAGGAGAGTTCTTTTGTTTGGTACGCGCATTTCTTGAACTACAAGCTATATAATAATCTAATTCATTTTGATTAAATGATTTCTAGCATTTGAAAAGGCAGAATTCATTGGAACTTATCCGTCTGTATACAGCATACATATAGATTAATTAAGAAAGGACTCCCTAACTTTGAAATAACATAACTGTCAAACAGTGGGACACGGTAAGAAGAAACAAGTTTTGCAGTGGATAGATAGGTATGGAATTTTAAATGTATCAGTTTGCAAAGTTAGTTACAATATTGAAATGTGGTCACAAATTGTTGTTAAATTTGAATGCAGTGGAATAAGTTAACCGTTTTCCGGATGAAAAAGAATCTAATTATCCCTTTACTGAATAGTGCCGCTTCACTTTTGAAAAAAGCAGTGATTTTGCAAGACGCACAAACAGATTTTCAGTACTTTGTCAAATGAAATCCGTCCAAATAAAAAAGGGTCTTATTGGTAAATTATAAGTAGCCGTCCTCAAAGTTACTTCCATCAATCATTTTGCAAACATTTTATTGAAAATTCCATATTTGTGTATCCAATATATCTCTTATTTCTTCTTCACGATTTCACAGTAATGGCATTTGAAACTTAAGGAGTCCTTTTTGAAAGAATGTATAAATCTCTTAAGATAAGAAATATCTAAATCACTCTATATGTCCTTGTTTTACAAGAATACACTTAATAAGGACACGTGTTCCAAAAGTGTATTCTTACCTGCCACGCCATAAATTTCATCCCAACGTTCATACAACTTTAAATTCCTTGTATGTCCACTTTGTGTCCCGAACCCTTTCACCGCAAAAGTATTAAGTAATTCCATTGTTTTTCGGGGACACATCAATTTCATTTTTTTTCTGGGACGCTCCAAAAGGTGGCGTTGTTATTTCATTTCAGTTCAAAAAAGTGTAGTGACGAAACATTAATTGCTGGTATTAGTGATCCCCCGATGGCATCACTGACCGCAATACCGCTCTGGATATTTTTTTGATGTAATAGGTAGGTGCGGTCCCCCCTTTACTCCGAATCTGTCTCGCCCGCCATCTTGCTTTTCTTTGTTGTCATTATTATTATTATTATTCATTTTTTAAAAACTATTTATTATAGTTGTTGTGAGGAATTAAAAAGAGATGATGAGGGTGATGGTTTAGTGTGTAGGTGATAGGATTAGGTCAATGTTATGGATGTAGATTAAATAGAAGGTTCGGAGGAGGCAACGCTTTTGTGGCTCGAGGCGGAATTGAGACATTTGATGACTCGGATTGATTTATTTTAAAATCTTCTTTGACTACGAAATGAATAAAGAATGCTATTTTGCTGACCTGTTTATGGCTTCCGGTTGGAATATTTTTTTAATTTGAGCGATGAGGTCTTTTAGTTTTTGTAATTAATCACCCCATGCTCTGAGGTCCGAGCAAAGACAACGAGCGGTCATTTAAGAAGAATTGCTGGCAATTATGTTGAGGAAGGTGAATTAAACGAAGCTCTTTAAGTGAGCGAGAGGCGTCCGTGTTCTGTTTCTTAAAATATTTTTTTTTAAAGGGAAGTGAGGAGATTTGATTTAAATTATTTAAAAGAATCAATTGCGTGTAATTGAGCAACACAAGTGATCCATCATGATGAGCTTCTATTAAAATTGAACTGGAATAATCTCGGTTCAATTCAATTGTAAAATTACTTGATTTTCGTCGAAAGTAATTAAATATAACTTACGAAGTTTTTTCATGCATGGAGAATCTTTTTAAAACCGCCATTGGGTAGTCTCTTTCCAGAAAAGTTTGATGATTCTGTCAATATCAAAACCCAAATAAAAGTTCAATTACTGCAAGTATATTTTAAATTTATTTCATTGTATGTTTAAATATTTTTCAATCGACGGAACATTTTATTTCACTTTAAAAGTTATCATTTATAATTATTTTTCCTAAATTATGTATTATGTCCAGTAGTATTAATATATTTACATACTTTGGAACATGACTTTATAGATATATTCAAAATTTTATTGTCAATTTATTCTATTAACCAATGCAAAATTTACTTTTTAGTTTGGAATATTTGGTTTTTGGAATTTTCCATGGTAATGTGACTGTTATTGTAAAAGTTTGTTGAAGACGATTGACTTTTGATGTTAAGGTTAATTTGTTTGAAAAATAGATATAAAGTCAGTTTTAAAAATCTATAGAATCAGCTTTATTTTCAAAGTATTGATCAGAAAATAACATACATGTAACTAATAATAATCATATCTATATTGTTTCTTAACTCAATAAATTTGTCATTAAAAAGTTCTAGTAAAATGGTCCCTGTCATTTCGTTTTAAATTTGTAAAATAATCAAAATAATTTCTTATACATGATTGCTGCAACTATTTGAAGTTTATGTCGTCATGAAATTATTGTAGATGTCTTGAAATTGTGTAACTCGCATGGTGGACCTCGAATTAAAAAAATTCCCCGAATACTTGCAATGCGTGTGATAATTGTTAAGGACTTTAAAGTTATTTCCGTTACTCCGGATTTTCTGTGTAAATCGATTTGCAACTATGTTTATGAAATGGTGTGTTTCATTAATTAAACTACTTTGTTACATCAATTATATGGATTGCTTAAGTAATAGAGCCACAATTTATTTCTATAATAATATTTAGAGATTAAAATTGTAGGATTTAACGTTAAAAGAATCTGCTTTCGTTACAGTTATTTCGAAGCTAATTTAAAGATTATATTCTACATATTCCAAAACAATCAGTGAACTCCATATTATCTCAATTAGGCCAATAACATATTTTAGCTCTTTTTACTCAACAACAAAAAACATATTCAACTACCAAAATTCAGGCAGACAACATATTTCTTTAAAATCTACAATATTTAATTTATATGTTCCAACTTCCAAATGATCAAGCTCTCTATTCTCTCAATTCAGCCAACAACAAATTTCAACTATCTATTCTCAACTAACAGAATATTTCACTACCAAAATTTATACACACAGATCTTGCAGCATATTCTTTTGTATTCTATATTATTTGTTATTTAATCTACATATTACAACTCTCAAATTAGTAAGCTCCATATGCTATCAATTCAGTCATTAATATACTTCAAGTCTCTATCATCAACTAACAGTATATTCAACTATTAGCAGTAGCACTCCTCTAACAACATATTTCATATTATTTAATCAATACATTCCCATCATCCAATTAATGCGTCCATATTCTATAATTCAGCCAACAAACTCACTTTAAATCTCAATTCCCAACTGACACCATATTACATCAACAATTTCTAGCTAATAAAATATTTACTTCTTTGCTAAATTTATTACATGAGGGATATTTGAGCATTTAGATGTTTCCGATTCAATCGTAGATATTTTAAATTAACTCATTTTTAACATTAGGGAAGGTATATATAAAAAAATTTCATAAATAAGTACGGAATATAAATTTTTTTTTTCCTTCTTTTTTTTTTTTCCCAGTTCAATAATATTGTCCAATAGTATATGTTTACAATTCAATTGCATTGTTCAATCGTATATATTTTCAATTTAAAGGTATTTTATTCAGATATTTAAAACTAACTCAACTATGAAGGAAATAATTTTTAACAAGGTTCAAGATGTAAAAAGTTTCAAAATTAAGCACGGAATAAACATTGTTTTTGTTAAATTCAGTCATATTGTTCAATAGTATACGCTCTCAATTCAATTATATTGTTCAATAGTATACGCTCTCAATTCAATTATATTGTCCAATTGTACATATTTCGAATCGAAAAAAATATTTTCAATAGTATATGTTTCCAATTCAATCATATTGTTAAATTGTATATAATTCCAATTCAATAATAATTAAAACTTCTAGTATACGTTTCGAATTCAATAATATTTCATCTAGATATTTCAAACTAACTCCACCACAAAAGAAATAATTCCTACTAGGTGCGAGGAGCAAACATTTCATAAGCAGGTACATACTACGGATACTTCTTTCTGATTTTTAAATGATTACCTATTTAATGGTTCCTCTTATCCCACAATGAGTAACTACAAAGCCCAATTAACAATTCAACAAAGAACATTTTTCCCTGAATATTATAGGTATTGACGGACTTGAAGGTTCAGGATGTTTTCGATTATTGTCTTGTCACTTATCCAGATCTTCTTGCTCGTTACATACCCTGTTATTAAAAGAACGCCTTTCAGTTTCTCCATGTCTTGAAAGACATTATAAGTTCTGACTGTTTTCTTGGCTCCAATGATTGACGAGCAAGGCCAGATACTACCCACTTCTAATACTATGCAATGCGATATAAAAGGCATGGACTGCTACTGTTACGGAAACATGCGGTATTCCATTCTTTGGAAAGATTTTTTTCTCTCAATGACTAGGAGTAATTAATTTTAATATTTTGCCTTCTGTTAATATTTTTAAATGTGTTTGTCAAGAATATTTGACAGTTATCCCTATTTGCTTAAATGGGAAATTATTCTTAGAATTATTTGATTTATTTGTGGATTTTACCTGTTTGGCTTGAGTTTGCGTTGACCTGTTATTATGTTTTGTAGGTCATGACACAAAAGAAATTTCAAATCCAAAATGTAAAAAATATTAAAGTAAGAAAACTGACGCATCACCAGTTTTTTGTTCCGTCAACATTCAAATTTTTTTAATAATCAAATTTTAAGCTCCAAATTTGAAGTCTCAATTAATTAAACTTAAATTTTGCTCTTGTGTCAGATTTTCAACTGATGTTGAGTTAAAACTAAATTATCAAAATTCATGGAGACAAAAAAATTGCACAAAAAAACTAAATTGGGATTATTTTACAATGCTTTTCAAATCTCATCATATTGATTTGGATTTCCCTTAATAGTGTTATTAAGACATTTTTAATTTTATTTGGATAACATTCAAAATTTCTTTTGAGTGTTGTTTGAGAGGATTTTGTATTGATGCCATTCGATATATTTATTCAGATGCCGTTTGAAGTTTAGAACTGAATTGTACTTTTTGTCAATTGGTATTGTGTTTGCAAGTTCCTCATTGAGAAACTTACACAAGTGAGGAAAATGAATATTTTTTGCATTTTCTAGTGTTATCCAACAAATATATTTCACCAGTGCAATTATTTTTTATCCTTATGCTTTCAATTAATCAAAAATCGAGTTTGAAATCAAAGCAAAAATCACGTAACCAAAAACGCATAAAAAAACGTGACGTAGTTACGCATAGATTCCGTCGAAAATCCGAGGAGGAACCTGGTCTAAAACAGGTTTTAGACTGGTTCATCATTTGCGCGTTGACGCCATACGCAAAAGTAGCTTTTTACCGTCAAATCGCAAAGTGAAAAACTAAATATTTTTTTTAACTACCTATCCGAGCTCAAATGTTTTAAAAGAATGGTATCGTTTTTCATGATTTTTTTTTCTACTTTTATTTAAAAACAAAACCAAAAAATGTGAAAGTTCCTCATTGGTATTGGGTTTGGTTTTAAATCGACTTTTTTTTATTCGGACGTCATTTGATATTGCTGACTCGGGTATGGTGTATACTACCATCCTATTAGGTCATCAAGTCTAAAACCATGCAAATTTTTAAGCACTTAAATACTGATTAAAATTTTATTGTAATAATTTATATCTGATTCAGAAAGATTATACCAAACATTTCCTCTTACTTTTCTCGCCGGCGGAGAAACTAGTTTTGCCAAGCCCCTCTCCAGCATTTGCGATATCCATATTGGGCTTATTTATGTTTTGCGTTGCGGCAACTAATTGCTAATAAAGAAGGCCCGTCCCATGAATGATCGCGTATCACGTTTCTAATCTGGGATTAATTTGTACAGGAAATTATCTGAAGAAGCTACATTTATTAATTAAGATGAGAAATTTGCGCCTCCGGGCTGTAAAAGGATAATTGCTTCTGTGCTTGTAAAATGAACCCCCGGTGCATAATGGTCAAACATAATCCGATATAGCTAATCGATTTTGGGCAGAAGCTTCTTGATTACTCTTCGTCCTTTACCAGGTAAGTAAAATGATTGGACTCGGCTAATATTTCACGTAAGACTAGAAATAATGATTTGGTATTCTTATCTTAAATTTTGTTGGCAGGAGAATAATTACCAAAGTTGCTGTATTACAAGTACAGAGGTAGTCGTACAATACAAATTAGCAATTTTATTATGAGAGAATACTTCTTATACTGGAGTGAAGAAATTGACCGCCTTTGGTGGTAGAACTCTGACCTATGCTAATTGAATAAATAATACTAGATGATACTTGAACTAATATCTTCTACATTAATTGACTATTTCAAGTATCGAAACATTAGTAGTTAAGGAATATATTTTTCAGTCGATATTAACTTACCTTTATGAAAAAACAAACTGTAAAGATTTCAACTAAAACCTACTATTTAAATTTTTTATAACTCTCCAAATGAACAACGGGCAACTTTTATCTGGGAAGCTCTATACTTTAATTTCAAGAAATCAAACCATTTAATTTTTTTAAACACATCAATCAAACTTTTCTTTTGCAAAAAGTAATATAATTTTTCAAGTTTATTTATATCATCAAAAACATTATCTAATGGAAAAAAAAAAAAAAAAAAACTTTTGCCGAATTGACTCCGATATGCAAAAGGAAAGAAAATTAACATCTATGAAAAAAAAAAAAAAAAAAAAACCTGATCCATAAAAAAAAAAAGTTTTCACTGTAAATTTTTAATATGCGCTATCAACTTTTATGTGCAATATGAACATATTTAAGCGATTCTGAACGCAGATAGTGCTTTCATACTTTCATAGTGTTTGACCACTACAGAGAAAACTTCTATTCCGTGACATTGTCTAACATTATTTTTCCTCCAAAATTTATAGATAGTAGTTTAATTGACAACGGATCTATCAGCTAAGCTCTAATTTGTTAGTAACAACTAGGCAAGGGAGTTAATAAGCCCACCGAAGATTTTACTCTCCGCAACCAAACAAAATCACTATTTGTGTTCCTCGAAATTCTATAAATATAGTTGCGGAATTTTACTGTATATAATTGCAGATATTTCTTTAATTCTATTCATATTTTTTTTTAAAGTTTTATTTCCTTAATTATCATTTGCCATTTTAACCAGAGTCAGTTACTAGATAGAGCAACAGATATTCATAAAATTTATGTATTTCGCATACTATTTAGTTAATGAGAAACGATCTAAAAAAATGAGAAGAATTCAGTTTTAAAAATTACATGATATCTATGTAGATATAAGAGGTATATCTACCATAGAAGTAATTAGGAAAAATTTTCGTGGCAAAAATAATAAACATTCGATCACATTTTTGCTATCAGATGGATGTACACTATTTTAAGGACCATATATGAAAATTAACTTAACTGGCTCTACCATATCGGGAAAATTGTAAATGCAGTTTTAGATCAAACGAAAAAAAAATTGAATAAAATATTGAACATATCTATATACACATCATATAATTCAACCCACTGACGGTCATGGGAATGGGCTAAATTTTACAGTTGTTTTCCCTGCAATAATTTTCAAATTATATTTCTAATTCAAATACATAATTTTTTTAAATTATTTTTAATTTATTTTGTTTTAAATAAGTTATAAACTATCATCTTAATAAAAATATTTAAAAAATATTTATTTTAAATTTTATGTATAAATTTAAAAATGTTGTGTACTGCAGGAAAAACTGGGGATCAAAAGACCTATATATATATATATACGTTCATGACCGTCAGTGGGTTAAAGAGTCATTTTTTAGAGATCGTTTCTCATTAATTAAATAGTATGCGGAATACATACTTTTATGAAGATCTGTTAAAATGACTGACTCGGGTTAAAATGACAAATGACGATCAAGGAAACAAAACTTTAAAAAGAAATATGAATGAAATAAAAGAAATATAGCCGTTTGGAGTATTTACTGATGACCATTTCTACATAGAAGTTTTCATACACATAATATGTATGAAAACTTCTATGCAGGTATAGTTATTAATCAATACACTAAACGGCTCAAATAGGAGAGCTTTTATTATGAACACCTTCTAGATCCCGTAAACAAATATTACAATTTGTCACATTGTAAACTAAGAATTTGTCACAATATTTAACTATGAATAATTGCAATCTCTGAAGTATCCAGGCACATCTTTTCTAGGTTCTAGGTTATTTTTTTTAAGTATATGAATTTTTGAATGTTTAATGAAAGTGAAATAGCAAAATTGTTGTTTTTTTTTCCAATTTACACACATTTTAATTAATATACATTTTGTTTAATAAATGAAGAACAGATTAAGCAAATATTTATGTTATTTTCTTAAGAGATTCTCAATTTACTAATTACTTGTTTGCAATATTATCCAACTTTCTAGCTTTCTTTTGTAATTTTATCTAGAACTAATAAATTTAACTTAATTTTCCACGATTTTCGAGGGGAGCTGTATCCTTCCTCTGGATACGCCATTGAAAACCTCTATTCAGATCTTTATCATTATGACTACCCTGCAGATTATTTAAAGAGTACAATTTGTTAAAAATTGTAACCTAAGAAATTGCATTTATTAGAATATAATTCAATGGGGAATACAAGAACAGAACTGCCAGCTTGCTTCAGGTAAATTCTGACATGATTGATTGAGAAAAGCTTGAATATTTTTTAGTGGTCCTGGACTCATCATCGGGTGAAACTAATGAAAACTAATGACCTTTTTATTATTTTAATATGCAGCTTCCATTAAAGAATACTTGTGAAATGTAATCTGAATTTATAATTACCTGCTCATCGCTGTGCCTGATTACTATTGACGTTATTGCAGGAAGTTGTCAGATGTATCCTCACAATGGATTTTGCCGTTTCATTTCTTCACGAAAAAAAATTAAATTTTTAATTGATCGGTTTAATGTAGGACTCCATGTGTCAAAATGAAATTTTTAAATGAGAATCTCATGAATAATTAATAATTTCTATTAATTAGTCATCTTTGATTAGGAAGTGCTACAATTTTAAACTAGTTGATAAGATTTACGTTTGATTTGAATTAAGTAGTACACATTGTAATTAGTTTTTCGGATTCAGAGTATCACTTATTAGTTTGCTGTAATTTTGTGAAACAATAAGACATGTGGAATAAATTTATATGTATAAAGTTTGGAAATTAGGACACTTCAATTTTGAAATATGTCTGAAATATAAGGTCAGTTAATGTGACAATGTTTTCGTAGTAAGCACGCGATGATGGACGATGGCGTTATACATTAATTTTTAATTAATGAATTAATTAAGGGACTCAGTACCCTAAAAATAAAAATAAATCTGTTTTGGGTTTTTTATTTCATGTTATTTTATGTTTCTTTGCCTTTCCATTGATGTTTTACCTTTGTTTCTACTCAAATTTGAAGTATGTTATATAACGTTTTAAAAATTCCAATTTTCAATATTAACTATAAAAGACTTCTACCTTTAACTTTGATTTTTTCTAAACATGATATTTTAAACTTCAATTAACCTTTTCAAACTAACTATAGAGTTATACCAGTAATTTTTTATTAAATTGTAGTACTTAACTACAGCTTAAACAAAGTTTAAAAAATGTCCTGTTATTTTATAAAATTATTTTTTAAATGTCAAATCATTGTAAAGAAAAAGAATATTTTCAAAAAAAAAAAAAAAAAAAAAAAAAAATCTGATGATATTTCTTTCCAAATTTTAAACTTTATTTAATCAGTAGATTTATGTACTAAAATTGCATAAAAATAATGGTATATTTTTGCTAGTTAACTAGAAAGGTACATTGAAATTAAAAATATCACGTTTAGAGAAAATCAAAGTTAAAGGTAAAAGGCTCATATAGTTAATATTGATAATTTGATTTTTTAATACAAAATATAACATACTTCTAATTTGAGTATAAACAAAAGTAATGACAATAAAAAGGAAAAAATACGTAGAATAACATGAAATAAAAATTTCAAAATCGATATATTTTTTATTTTTAGAGTACTGAGTCGCTATAAATATGTCCTTTCTCAATTTTAAGTTGATTTTATTTCAATGTGGATTTTTCTATGACTGTTTCATTTCCCCACATCTATTTTTAAAATTTTGATTTCAATTGATAAGTAATCACCTCTTTAATTAAACGTTAAATTTTTTTAGTTTCTCGTGAATAATAATAATAATAATAATAAAAAAACTTATATGAAAGCAGTTATGTTTTCTAGTTTTTCCCAACCGTAACAGATTATTTAACTTCATAAACACTGATTGAACTAATTAAATAAAATTTGACAAATACTTAATTCATTGCAAACAGGAATAATATTTTGCTAAATAGAGTTCTAATGGAGCTATACAACTAAATAACAAGGAAAAATAACTCAGTATTTTTTGCCCTATTGATTTATATCCACCGGGTCATTATGTATACAAAATAAATGGTTTATTGTGTACTGACATTTTACTGCTCTATTATAAATCAATTTTCTA
The DNA here is from genome assembly GCA_963978545.1 of Linyphia triangularis. Classification (NCBI taxonomy): domain Eukaryota; kingdom Metazoa; phylum Arthropoda; class Arachnida; order Araneae; family Linyphiidae; genus Linyphia; species Linyphia triangularis. The sequence continues at coordinate 18,205,958 of OZ021732.1, forward strand.
ACCAATTTATGTCCGCAATTTATAAATGTGCCCGAAAACCTACATAATAGAAAAATGTATGCAATATATAATTCAAACTGAGCTATTACTTTAAGCATAAATATACTACGAAAACAAATTATCAATGTTTTAGTGACTTATTTTTTTTATAATCTTTCAAAGTGTTATGTTCAAATGTTTGTATGCTATGATTGAAGTATCTTTGTCTTGTAAAATATTTTGTAGTAAACATCTTCCAATACTTGTTTTTTAAGAATTAGTAAAATGGTACTCTTGTGTCTCACCACCCTATAAGAACCACAAATTTCTAAATGATCAATATTTCTAAGCTATTTATCGGTAAGATGAGCAATAAGTAAATTATATTAAAAATAACAATAATAATAATCTCAGCAGTTTCTCTGCTTTATAAGTTTCACTGCGAACCCCACTGAAAATATTATACTACAATGATTAAAACATTAAACCTTAATATATATATATATATATATATATATATATATATATATATATATATATATATATATATATATATATATATATATATATATATATATATATATATATATATATATATATATATATATATATATATATATATATATATATATATATATATATATGTTTTCGTGCTTAAAATTATGCTTAAGTAGCCATATTTATTTAGTACCTTACACTTTTTTTTACAGTAGTGCATTTTTAATTTGCAAATATTCCATCTTAGAATCTTCCTTTTTATATTTGTAAGTTACTTATATACTCTATATTTATCTGAAAAAATTTACCTCATATTAAATTTATTTCGTCTTACTTATTTTTACCAGTCGTTCACACCTATTTTTTTTTCATCTCTCTTCTATCTCATACTAATCCATCTTTAAAAAGTGGAAATATTTAAGATGATTAATTTGGTCTTATAATAACTTTCAATTACCCATATGTTAACACAGGGTAACTAATATAAGTACTGCATTCAATTATAAAAAAAATAAAAAGTAAATCTTTTTTTAATCCTATATAATTAACTTCGATTTTGTGTGTGCGTGGGTGGATGGTAGAGTGGGTATGTCAATGGCGGACAAATCGTCGGAGGCCTAATGAACCCCCTTGTCGTTATCAAATCGGGTTGAAACTTGGCAGATAGATTATATGTTGATGACAATACATTCTATAAAATTTTGGGGGTACCACTGTCACTAAAAGGTCGGTTTTACGGAATACTAATAAACCGACTTGCTGTCATCCAATCACGCTGAAATAGCATTTAACCGATCATTGAAGAAACTCTTTTCTGTTGCCAAAAATTGTTTTAATAAATAAATAATGTAACTGTTTAAATCAGAATAAGTAAAAGACATTTGTATGTGAAGGCATACTTTCACATCCATTTTAATGAATGCATTTTGAAAAGTAGTTTATAGCATAATTTGCTGATAACGATGTTTTTAATATTTAAAATTAGATGCCAACACCACGCACACGCTGGAAACAGAAACGGCGCTTTGTTAATGAATATAAAAATTGGCAATGCCCATAAAGGTCTTATATTAAAAACTTTTGTAAGGGTTATATTATTTAAAAAATATTTCTACACGTTTTGGAATGTTTCTAGTTCATAAAAATTGTTCAGAAAACAAAAATGAATGTCTGTATGGGTGTATCTGTGGTCTGTATTATTCTCGAACAGATTGAACTACGATGTTCAACTTTTGTATACGAGTCAGTGGCACCGATGTAATCTGCCAATAAGGCTTTCGTCAAAATACTACATCTGTAGAAGGTATCTGCCATTGAAAAAATTTATATTTTTCAGAAATTAACAACAAAGAACTCTGGCGGTTTTTTTAAAAATCGCTGTGGTATTGCCTTTTAAGATGTTCTAAATATCCACATCCCTGAAATTCCGGTAACAGTTCAATAAGACGTAAATTTTTTTTATCTTGGCGTGTAAACACAGATGCGAATGAAAGTTTAGGTACCCTATCATGAATTTTCACAGATTGTAGGGAAATGCTAGTAGATGATGAACATGCCTGGCGGAGGAGGGGATTGATTTTGTATGGGTTGAACTAAACCGATTGCCAAATATTCATAACTTGGTAAATAATTAGCATTCATTTTTATTTGGTAACCCACCTTTCCTTACTTTTCAGTGAGGAAGGATGCAAGCCAAATATTTGCATCTTTGAAGAGTGAGCCAAGTTGGTGATAAATATTATGCCATTAGTTATATTCCTCAAAATATTAAATCATTTTGTGAAAAAACCTCTAGTGATCAAAATAAATGGATTGCATTTTTGGGAGAAGCATTGAACATAAACATGAGTTGTCAAAATTAGACAATTTTCAAAAAGTATTTTGTATACCTACATTATCGAAAAAAAAAATATCGCTTATTTGGCTATATATTTTTGGCTCATCTATTCTTGCCAAAAATATCACTAAACTTGTCAAGTGGGTGCACGTCTTTAATTGTTGAGCAATTTAAGACGTACGTCCACTGTTCGACATCCCTAATTTTTTTCTTTAAAATAATAATAATAATAAAAAAAAAAAAAAAATAAAAAAAAAAAAAAAAAAAAAAAATCCCTACTACTCTATTATTAGTATATTCTGCTGCCCAAAATTTTCCTATTCCTATTTTAATTTCAAAAGTCACACTGCTAAATAAATCACAACAATAATTTAAATGAAGGAAACGGACATCAACTCATTTCCGTCAAATGTTAGAGAAGATAGAAAACAAGGAAAACCGTTTAATCGTATTATTTGGTTAATACAATAGATACTTAATATTCAACCACACGTTGATATCTCTGTAAATAGTTTTAAAAAAATACAATTTAGAAGAACCAGAAGGCTGAAAATAAGTTGTTAATACTTGGTTCTTGAAAACAACAAGCCGTAACTAAACGTGCAATTTAGCGAAACAATTTATCATCCTCACAATCAAAGCTCTGTTGAAACTCGATCTCTATCTGCACACATTGCTGACACTTTCAGACACCCATTAATCCCTCATGGTAAGTAATAAGCAACATTAAACTCTCCCCAAGACACTCCCAGCCAAAACGTCCTTAAGATTAAAAAAAACTCCGGGAAAAAATGCAAATTAAAACGAGTAAGCGGGCAATAAACATTTATGAGAGAACAATAAAGCTGATGGTTTTTTAAAAACCACATCAAGCCGCAATTGGGGTCAGAATTAAACAAAAGTAGCCAGGAACAATCGAGAGGACGCATTTTTTTTAATAGGGCATGTGCCTTATATGCAGAACTCCTGCTTTCTCATGATGATGAATTACTTTGTACTCACATAAGTGGGTGGTGCCATGAAACCAGATAGAGACAACTGTGGCTTTTTATCAATTTCTGGATGATGGAAAACCACCGCTTTTGGTTGCAATGACGGTCAACTACTTGCTGACCCAAGAGCCAAGGTGTTTTGATGATTGAGCAACGAAACCCTTTTGGATCGCTGTAGGTTCTCTGCTTTGCCACAAGTCCATTGATATGTAGCTGGTACATATAGCAATAATTTTGATGGATCACTTCAGACAATGGTATGCGTGGAGAGAGATTTCATTGTTGCATCGCGTACTAACGCAAGATTTAAATTAGATGAGGGGAAACTTTTTAAATATTTTTTTGTCAGCTTTGCAGTTAGTAGTTAGTTGGGGATATGTTAATACGGTTTATTGGTCCTTCGGGGTGATTTTTTGACAGTTTAATGGAGGTTTGATGAATTCGCATCGAAACGGGGAAATTCGAACATCACGGCTCCTCCGCTGTTGAAACCGTTACATGGTTATAACAAGCAATTAATGGTTTTCTGAATGCGTTTGAATTTGAGTTACACGTGTGTGATAATAATCTTTATTAGAAATTTCGTGCTAAAATGGATACAAAATGTAGGACTGTATTTGAATATCGAGTCAGGAGCTGAGAGCCATTGTGGGTTTTAACCGATTACAGTTTGTATGTGATTATTATTCATTGAAATTGTGACGAGATTCAAGAGATAATTAGCTTTGTAGAAAAATCGGGTCAAATTTAGTTTGTAAGTACATTGGTTTAAAAAAAATTAAAGGATATCTAAGTTCTTGATTTAACATTTTTCTATGGAGCTTCTTAGATATATGAAATCCACGATGAATGAATAAGCGCATTCACAATTATAAAAAAATCACAAATATGGAGTGCATTTTAAAAGAATGGAGTAATATTAGATTGCAGTAGTAGGTTTGTATCAAAAAAATTGAACAAGTCAAAGAGTTAGTCTTTAATAGGAGATATATTCTCTCTTAACACATTTTTTATCTTTAACGGCATTCTTATACTTTCTTGAAGATTTTATGTAGAGGAACTATATCAATTCTTCAATTTGAGTGCTATTTTAGTCGAAACGATATATTTCATAAACATAGTAAATATTAAAAATGCATAAAACATGAAATCCGAACTTTTAATATTTGTTAAAGTTCATTATTCTTTATAACAGTCTCAAAATTAACTTGGATGCAACCATGGCGAAATAAGGAACACCCGAGGTACCAAATAAATATTTCCCCCAAAATTAACATTGATCGAAGTCAGGTATTCAAATAGTGATTTTGGAACATAGCACTTGATGAGAAACTATACAGAGCATTTCCATTGTTGACTCTGTATCATCTTTTGAAAATAAATGAATCAAATATTATTAGTATTAACCCTAATTCTTAGTTTAATATCAAACAACGAAATTCTAAGCCAATTGAACTCAAGAGAAGTAGTATTTTGTATAGTTTATAATCAACTACAAAGCCTTATCCTATGTTTCATCTCCAATAACAGAATTCTAACAGAATTCTTTGAAAACTATAGTTTCTTGCTTAATGCAGTAAACTCAAATCATATCTCGTGGCTCTACTCAATTTTGATTCTATGTCTTAGTAGAAAATACTGTTTATCTTGTAATAGTACCACCAGGTTCGTAACTGTCAACTGCAATAATATCATATAGAAATCACTTCAACTAAACTTAATTTTGAAACTTCTAGTATGCATTGGTATCTTCCTATTGAAAATGAATAATCTAAAATTTAGCTAATTACTAAGCCTAATCCCTAATTTCATTACCAATAACAGAATTCTAAGATAACAATGAAAATTATAATTTCTAGCCAAGCCCGTAGCCAGGATTTTTTATTTGGAGAGGGGGGGGGGGGGGCGGTTATGGTTCAAGATTCAATTAAATAATACCTGTTTCTAGCCATATGCAGTAAACCCAAATCACATCTCGTGGCTCTGATTCTATGACTTAATTAAAAATATCGTTTATCTTGCAATAATACCTCCATGTTTGTAACTATTAACCTCAATAATACCATATAGAAATTATTTCATCTAAACTTAATCTTAAAGCTTCTAGCATGAATCGGTATCCTCCTATTGAAGATGAATAATTTAAAATTTAGCTAATTACTAAGCCTAATCCATAGTTTAATCGCCAATAGCAGAATTCTAGGCCAACAATGGTAACATTCTGCATGGTTTTTAGCCAAATGCAGTAAACCCAAATCACAACTCAACCACATGACTCTGGTCAATTTTGATTCCATGAGCTAGCTGAATATACCTTTATTTTTACCATCTATGTTCGCAACTAGCAACCTCAATAATACTATATAAAAATCACTGCATCTAAGTTTAATCCTAAAATTTCATTGCTAAATGTACTTTCATGCATAAATTATCAAAGTTTAATTACGTTTAATGAGTCTTGCTTGCAAATTATTCCCAAACAAATTACATTCCCACACCTACCTAAATACTAATACACACAAATAGAGTTTGCCAAATATGTCACGTCTTATCATCACTTGTGTCTTATTAGTAAATTAACTAAGTTGTTTATTTTCAATCACCTACTTAATATTCCTTCAAATAACTAAAGCTAAGATAAAATTTGACGTTATTGGCCATTAAGGGCTATAAATAATGATTAGCTAACCATAAGGACAAGGTTATTAATAAAATCTCTGCTTTTGTTAGTAAACAAACCTAACTCGTTGCCAATTGGAGACTTGAATTCAAACAAAATGTCAATGCTGATGACTTATGCTTGTTTACAAGAATCAGCAGTGAATCGTGCTTAGGATTTGAAATTTTATGGAGATAAGTATATTTTTTAAATATTTAGTTGGTTAGCTAAGCATTATTTAGGTTATGATTTGTGAGTTATAGAATGGGAGAATTGCTAATTAGAAAACGTGTTTCAATATATATTAAATTCTATACTACATAAATAAAAGTATTTTTTTTTTATTTCAAACTGTATGTAGTGATTTTATTACTTCTTTCTTAAAAGTGCACTTTGAATTGAAGTTAGTTACTTCTGTTAGAGATTTATTGAGGAAGACAGTATAAGGTCAAATTTATAGTGAATGCTTTCAAACTTTCTTTTAGTTTGAATCTTGTATTGTACTGGCATAAAATCAGACCACATAGGAAATGTAAGCTTCGTTTTTAATTTATTAGATACAATTAAAGTAATGCTATTTATTTTTATCAGGTTAATACTTTTCCTATATTTTATGATCCTAAACTCCTCGTGGAGGTTTATCAATTTTAATCAGTAAAAATTCATACAAACTTGGGATTTTTTTAAGAAAAACATTTCTCTTTATCTATAGGTTTAAATATGATTTGAGTTTTAAAGTGAATATAATACTTTTTTTTAAATCGTTGTTTTGTAATTAATTACAAGTTGACTGATAAGGGATGTAGCTTTGCTTTATAGCAGAAAATAATAATAATAATAATAATAATAATAATAATAATAATAATAATAATAATAAAAAAATAAAAATAAAAAAAAAAATTAAAAAAAAAGTACTAGTCGTAAGTGAACATGCATAAATTTAATTCGTAACTAAAATGTATCTTCAAAAAATTTTAAACATATGAAATCGTCGTTAAAAACTATTCTTGAAATTAATACCTAATTTAAACCATCTTAAGAAAATTATCCAGTTGTTAAATGGTTGATTTGTACACTCAATGACCTATTTTTTTTTAAACCATAACGGCTAATCAGACCGGGACCTACAGTTTAACGTAGATTCCGAACCACAATGAACATCCTTGTCAAGCCCAGGATTTGGACACAGCTCCTTTGACATGGTTGATAAATAGTAACCAAAAGCTTGGAATCTGAACTATGAACATACAGTGACAAATTCAATTTAGGATTCTGGCGCAGTATGGTCCACGTGAAGCCCTTGCGTCTTAAATCCAACCAATCAATCAATTTAGGATAGATAAAATTGATTTTGTGTCCCATTCAATTGTCCAAACGCTCACTATATAAAGAAGATTGAAAACAGTCCCGTTATTAATGCAATTTAATCTGAATTCACTTCCTTAGCTATAAATACGTAATATTCATTAAAAAGCTTTAATTATTGGATGTCCAAGTGCTTGTTTTAGACCAGCGTTCTTAAATTTTTCAGGCTTTGGAATCTATTTTGAAGCGCAAAACTTTTGTGGAGCTCCAAGAATTTTATAAAGTTATTTATTATTTACCTATAAAATGATATAACTAGCTAATACATTTAAAAATTGTTACAAAAACACCCGAATTTAATATGAACAATCTCAATGCTCAGTGTCAGAAAGAGAGATGTCTTCTGCGTTTGAACATATGCTGGGCACAGTTTACTACAAAATCATTTTGCTGGATAAATGCTTTAAGCATACTGATAAATGCTGGTTGAGAGTCAGTCCGTAAAAATCTCAGGCGATAGATTATACCCCGCTCTATAATCATCTTTAATTTTGTACTTTAAAAACAAAGATATTGCGCCCTCTTGCTGTAAATATTGACGCAATCCAAAATTTTTGATTTTAAGTAAAAGTGTATACATAATCACAGACAATACACTTCAAGCTGGTTAAATGGCACAAGGTTGTTTACAAGTTGAAATTCACTTATGCCTTTTTTTCATATTCAAGTTCATGTGATATGGATTCTTTAGACACTTTTACTCAAAGTGAAGAATTCTGAGATGTGTCGCTTTTGTAGCAAGGATGAGGCATGCCATTCAAAAGTCGTCCCTATAAATCTCAGGATCCATGAAATACCCCACTCGACATCTTTCTTCCGATTTTGTATTTCAACAACACTGAAATATGCAAGGTAGTTTACTACAAAAAATACATGTGATGAAGATTCACTTTAAAAAACAGAGATATAAGCCGCAGTTTTTAATAAAAGGTTAAAGTTTAGAACAGCCAATCACATGGTTGACGCGCTTCAAAAGTCTTGCAGATGACTTAAAAACTGATAACTTCCAAAAGAATGGAGGTGAAGTAATAAATAAGTTGCCAGTCCCTCCCAGACAAAGAAATACCATTTCGAAAAATCACCTTCACTAATGAGGTTTCAAATGTCAGTAGCTTTGCCAACTCTTATCGCGTTGCTGTTAAAAAGCTCACGATAGATGAATATCCAGGCTCTTAAGAAACGTTTTATCGCTCTGCGGCATCTTGCAGCTTTTTTTTTTACAGTGCAATTTTTTTTTTGCTCTGCATTTGCATCTTTCTCATTAGAAGTCTCACTGTTAAGTCCACCGGAAGTTGCAGATTGTTTCAGTTCTGTGAATGATCTGTTATGGTTAAGTAATTATGGCAAAGCACTGCAAGAATGTGTTCGTGGGTTGAAGAGGAATCGGATTGGAAAGAATGAGATCTTTTATTACGTAATCCAAATGAGATATTGTGTGTCGTAATCGAGTTTGTTGAGATTTTATGCTCAAGTTGTTTTTTATATTCGCAGTATAAATTGTTCAACTTTTCCATTGTACGAACGAAGTTTGTTTGGCTTCCAAATGAACAATTTGAAGAATTTCCTTGCATATTTTATTTAACTTAGGAATTTATAATGTTCCGATTTTTTTAATTTTTTTTTTTTGAATTTAAATTCCTATGAGACATTTAAAAGGTGCAAAATCGGAGTGGTGTAAGTCGATAAATCATTTGTGGAACAAAAAGTTTTACTTGGAGCATTTCATTTATTTTGCATTATGCCACATTCTGGTGATGGCTTATTAGTTGGATATGAAAGGCTCAATGACCTATTTTTATGCTTAATAATGGTTAATCAGGGTGGGACCTACAGGATTCCGAACCGTAAAGAACATCCATGCCTAACCTGGGACATGCTGGCGATGAACTTACTGATGAGGTTGTGACTTAGTTCATTTTTTTTTTATTCAACAATTTCACCATTCTACATTTTATTTGTGAACTTAATGCATAGTTGTTGAAAATGGGAATTACATCACTCTAACTTTAATCTCCTAATTTATAATTGTCAGATGATAAGATGCAATAAAAATTATAAATTTTCAGCATTTGTGAATTCTATTCAGAAAAATATTTTGATATCTAAGAAATTTTACAACATATTTTTCTCAACAAAAATAATTGTACCCTTTATTTACTGACGAGACTTATTCCTTCCTTCTCGTCAGTTTTGTCATGGAACTGTATCAATTCAAACGCTTTGAGACTCATTGGGACTTTGCTCTTCGCTTCTATGAAGTTCGTTCTTCAATTGTTGGATAGAAGCACACGCTTATTTTTCTTTGAGAGATTGTTAGAGACAAGTATGTTAGATTATGTGAGGCCAAAATGGATGAATAGAAGATTGAAAATCGTCCATGTGTTTACGTATAAAGAAAAATAAGTTTAAGCTGGCCTCCAACAATTGAGGAACGAACTTAAGAGAAGTGGATTTCAAAACCCCAATAGGTCTGAAAGCTTTTAAATTAATATAGTACCAAGAGAAAATTGACGGGGCTTTTAAGTAACACCAGTAAATAAAGTATAAAAGAGAATTTTCAAAATAATAATTTGAATATATTCGGAACGTAAAGTAATAAGTCATTGTGAAAAGGACGAAGAACTATGAGAATTTTTAAGTTTTTAAAATATCAACAAATTAAGGCTAAAACTAAGGTAAACAAAAACAACAAAAATATATTTTAATTTTACATTTTAAAAGTTCCGAAAATTTAATTTTTAAACATCCCCTTTCGGAGAAAAAAAAAATTAATAGACTACAGAATATTCCTTAGGGGAAATCATATTAATGCAACTAAAAAGTATATTTTTTCTTCAAAATTGACAGAATTAGGTTGATTTTAATATTTAAGAAGCCGTAAATTTATTTAAAAATATATATTTACTTAAGGTTATAAAATCGGTAGATATACAATCTGTTTTAGTTATTTTGTTAAAACTCTTCATGAATTAAATACTTTTACACATGCTTTCTTCGTTGCAATAACCTTTAGAATAGGAACCTACACATACAATATGGTTATATACCCTAATGACCACATACTTCTTGCATACCATTACATACCTTTTTTGAAGGGATGTTCTTGAGCGCTCCATATTTTATTCAATTTTCAAGATAGAATATTAATTTTTTGTTTAAATTCATTTAAATTCAAGGTACTAGTTAAATAAAAATAATCCCCATCAGCATTTTTGTTTAGTTGTGGCAAACACTTTGTCTTTGATATTGAAACTTTAACGATCACAATAACATATGTAGTGTCAAGTGTTACGAGACAATTTTGAGGAACACTTTGTGAGAAATGGATACTCAACTTTATATACTTGGAGCTACAAAAAATGGAAAAATTGAATTTGACCAACGCAGTTGTTATTCATAAAAATGATATATATAAAATAAAAAAAACTTAAAAAAAAAAAACTGCATCCATCACTGCCGAAAAATCATATATAATTCAATTTAATAATTTTTGAGTAATATTTTTTGATCTGTTGACGATCTTTTGTTGACCTGGTATATAATATACAGTAGGTAACGTTGAAAGGTATATTATTTTATTACCAAGCTGATGTTTTCTCCACACGAATATTTAAAACCAAATTTTGTAGTACATTTTAAAGTGCGGTATATTATTGGTTTTAAAGAACCAATACAATACATAAAATTTCACAAAATATGCTATGTCCAAAATGCATTAGCTGACTACTAACCCTAATACCAATCCCAAGTTCCATATCCAATGATAAAAATTCTAAATCAACAGTGTTCAAGCAAAGTAGCGTCCTCTGTAGTTTCTATCCAACTACTCACCCTTATCCCAAGCTTCAACTCCAATAACAGAATACTAAGCCAATTATGGTCGCGTTCGCAATAGTTTCTAGGCAAATGCAGTGAACCCAAATCACAACTCAATCACGTGACTGTTCGATTTTGATCCCACGTTTTAACTGAATATACTGTATATCTTTTGATAAAAACTCTATGGCTGCAACTGATAAGCTTAATAATACCATATGAAAGGTACTTCATTAAACTTGATCGCAAAACTTCTAGACATGTATCAGTGTCGAATAAAAAGTGATGACTCGAACTGGTGTCAAATTTTTTACGTTGGAAAAAAAAAAAATCTTAAGTGCTAATTCAATATGGGTTTTGCGCTTTCGCGTATTCCTCATTTACAACAAACATATTTCCGTGATCAAATTGCAGATTTTACTAATTGATGGGACGTACGTTGCTGTTTCCAAATATACCGTAATGTGATTTGAGATGATAAGTGCATTTAGCTGGTATCCACTCTAAACCGACAATGTAATGAATACAGAAATTGTTACGCGTTAAAATCCAAAGCGGCTGAAAAATAATATTTTCTGCTAATAGGATGGCATCTTTCACATCATGGACGAATACATCCATCCTTATTGCGAATGATTGATGACTTAACAAAGACAAAGCAGACGTCCCTCTAGAAGTAATCATGCTGATTGATGAGCAATGACTGATTTCAGGAACCAACCAGAATGAATAATCGCTAAATAACTTCCATGAAATCTCTCTTAGAAATTACATAAAATGGCACGCTTCCTTGATTTAATTCCATTTAATTCAATGAAACAACACTTCTCAGAAAGCTTTGGTTGTAATCCTTAAAAATTAGCACTTTGCTTTTTTTCAGTTTAACACCGATGTCCTTATACGCACTGGAATGGTTTATAGCCTGAAGATCTACTCTTAAAAATATTCTGCTAATGGGCAAAGGGGACAAATCTTTTCGAAAAGTAAATAATTGAAAATTCAGAAAATTAACACTTTGCTTTTTGAATTTAACGCCGATGTCCTTAAACTGACTGAGATGGTTCATAGCCCGAAGATCTTCTCTTGCCAAATGCTGCTGATGGGCAAAAGAATGGGATATTTCTGAATATTAAGTAAATAATTATAAATTCTACTATCACTGTCTTTATACTGTGATTAATCTCACCCAAATGCCATCCATCTTCCTATCCAGGATAGACCTGAAGAAGTTACATTTTTGCGCTCTGAAGAATAGCCGGTGGTTATAGCAAAGGCGTTAATATTAATATTATTACTTTTTAATGTCGTCAACATAAAAAGAAGATTAACTATCAATAAACACAGGCGAGGTAATTAGTTTCATTAATTGAGTAATAAAAACAGGAATTGTTGGTGGGTTAGGAGCGAATAATTAAATGAGCAAGAGAGAAAAATAGTTCGGAAGTGGAACATAGCTGCATTTTTTTTGTTCTTCAACTTCAAGTGGTGATTAACGATGTGCAAGGAAGAGAAATGATATGAAGGGCAGAAAGCGAGTTTTCGTTTAAAATTTTAGAAAATAAGATTAGCATATCAAAGGCAAAGTTAAAGTGCAAGAATTCATGAGCATATTAAATTGGATTTTTACTGATAATAACTTAGTTTCAATTTTTCAGCATGCTTCATTTTTGAATTATGGTTATCTCTGTTCTTTTTTTTTTGTAAATTAATTTGCATCTCTGTTAATTTTTTAATGCCACCGTACGTCATTTGCTGCACTTTAACAAATAGATGTTATCGACATTTTCGTAGATAACATCTATTGGTTCTACCAGGTTCCGTTTTAAATAATAATTATATCAGAGTAATTAGAAATAATGGAAGTATAACAAATTCTTTAAAAAGGATTTTGTGTAAAGTATGTAGTAACATTTAAATTTGCATAATGGTTCTGTGTTATTTAAATTTTGTACATTGTAAATAATTATAAACACAGTATAAAAGTGTTTTTATTATAATATTTCAAATGCTCTGTTACATTTTGTTTAAGAAACTTCACGAGAAAGCAAAAACTTAATTGAAAAATTTAAGAATGAAATCTTCCTTAAATTGTGTTTGTAAAACAATTACAGAAATACTTGTATTGATATCTAACTCATAAGAACTACATGTTATTATTTACGTTTGCAATTTATATAATTGATTACGAGTTTTCTGAACCCAATCATTATTTTATCTCATAGTTCAAAACATTAATATTATTACTTTAAGAATGTGATAGATACGATATAAAAGTTTTATTCCTTTATCAGTATCAATGTATTATATAATAAAACATAATTTTTTAATTTCAACAAAAACGCTAGTCAAAATCACTTGACATTAGTTGATCCCGATGTGGAATGTTGTAAAAAGTTGAATGCAATATTGGCTAATCTCGCCAATGCTGAATGAAATATACTGGAAATTTTGAAATGTTGATTTTTAGTAGTTTTTCATTTAACAGTTTTAAAATTAAAACATTTTATTTATAAGAGAGAATGGAGGGCAAAAGTATTTTTTGTGATGTTTTTGACATATAATACATTTTTTGTTCCTATAATACAGTGTTCATTACTTTTGAATTCTGGAGTAAAACTAATTAAAAAATGCAAAATAAAAATAATTTCTTAAATGTTGTTTTCATGGAAAGCAATTTAAACTGACAAAAATGTTTGAAATTTGTTTCTTATTGTATTTAAAACATCTTTTAAATGCAATTTAATGTTTGAAATATTTTACGTATAATATTTACTTTTGTGAATTGTGTAATAATTTTAAGAAATAAGAAACGTGTTTTAATAATTCTTTATGTCGAGATATAAGGCCTATATAATTGTGTAGTTGTTAGGACAGTGACAAAAGTTTGATTTTAGGTGTAGCTGTGATTTAAAATAAACCCAAAATCAGTTTTTTTTTTAATTCGTTGAAACGATAAAGCTTCTCAAATATTGTTTGTATTGAAAGTAATCAAATTGAATAGAAACAATTATAATTTGTTCTAATCGTCCGTAAAACATATTTTCAATGAGAAAATCATATTTGAAAGAATTTCTTTTGTTTTTGTCAATCATTAGGATATAATATAACATAATATGAAATAGGTAGTCACAGGTACCTAATGATAATTTTTTTTTGTATCCAAATCCTTTTATTTAGTGATAGGAAATATTTGTCAAGAATAAATACTTTTAAGTATCTCTTATTAGTATTTGTAATTATTATCACAATGGGGCTAAAGAAGTATTCATTAACCCCATGTGTATATGTATTATTTTTATTTTAACAATATTTTTTTTAAGCAAATTAAAAGTTCTTCTTGGTATCGGAAACAACATTATTCTACTACGGAAGAATTCTACTAAAATATGATAAATTTTCATTTAATGAAACCTATAAAAATAATACTCACAATTCTTAATAATAAATTATCTATTTAAAGATGATGCATTTCTTGAATATTGAATTACCTTACAAAATGAACATCTTGTCATTCTCACAATAGGATACATTTAAGAGATTTTAAGCAGTGTTTGAACCTTTTACATCAAATTCAGTAGCAAAACAAAGCTGGCCATTATCGCTTCACATTGGCCAATCCCGATGTGGAACGTTGTAAATAATCGTTGTTACATATATTAGCTAATCTCGCCTAATGCTGAATAAAATATATTTTAAGTTTTTAAATATTATTGAACAGTTTGAAAATTGAAATATTTTATTTATAAGAAGAAGGGCGAAAAAAAAAACGGGGGGGGGGGGGGAATATCGGTTATTTTGGAACGATGCTCGAATCTGACCAATCCTTGTTTCCGACATTGTCCACTACTGCTGTGCTGATACTGAAGCTAATTACACAATAATATATATACTTAATAAATAACTTTTCCCCAAAATGTAATAGTATTTCAGGGTGTGACAGCCAAACAACACACCTGCATTATTCCTTCAAGTAATAAAGTGTTACAATTTACAGTTCCTCTTTCACTATAAATACGATTCGACATAAGCACAATGATAAACAAGCAATTCCCAATTAAGCACGTATTGTCCCCGGTTTGAAAGAAAACAAACTAAACTCTCCTGCGCATTACATCTGCTTAGCCAATCGAAGATGGAAGATCATTAGGCTGCTTCGTGAGTTGCATAGCATTCCAGGTATCAACTATTTAAGTGATCACATGGTTTTGATTACCTATTAGAGAATGAAGGGTTTATGGAAGTTGGTTCCTTCATGAATCGTTGTCTGGAAGGTGTTAGAGTTGGACATTTGCTTGTTAAAGCATAAATTTTGTCACGTGGTTCAGGCTTTAGTCTTGAGTAGAAGCAATACGCTTTAATTGGGATTGAATTGATCGAATAGATGGTAGTGTTCTTGATTGGAAATTGACTTTTTAATTTTTTATTCAATTACTTAAGGAATTTATTTCAATGGCTTAGATCATATAGAAATCTGATATCACAAGAGTCCGTCTTCTTAGAGTGCTTCCTTTCTGTATTGGTCCGTTTTTTTCATTACAGAAAGGGAGAGAATATGGAAGTTGATTTGTGACAGTCATTTAATTGTGGATCGAGTGGCTGCTCCAAAATTCACTGTATGATTACTTCTATAATATTTTTCCATAATAATTTTTAACAATTGCTTTAATAATTCCAAATTAAACACGCCTACTGGTTTTAATACGCATATACTTCTTTAGACAGTGAGGCGACTACAAATTTAAGCACCTAGACGAACATCCAAAAATGGTCGAAATCGTACAAAAATTTACTTTGAACAAGTTGAACTAGATCCGATAGGTAATATGCCATAAACAAAGAGTATTCTTTTTTTATTTGTTTAGCCACCGCTCTTTAATTTTTAACGAGGAAGGGTACATAGCATTTCATTTCTTTGGCATCTATTATTTGCAACTTTTAAAAGTGAGTTGGCAGGAAATATCACCTCCTCCTAACTTCTGTTATATGTTTGAAAGGACAACAAACAGCTCTACAAAATATTTTTATCAAAAAGAATTCACTTAGAAACATAATTCTGCATCTAATGACTGTCTAAGATGTCGATTTTTTTTTTTTTAATTTTATAAGATAGTTGCACTGTTTCCAGTTTCGACTTGGGCCTTCATTTCATCTCGGTATTTTTATACCAAGAATGGCATCAGTTTACCACTGTCTAAACTACCAGTGAGAAAGGTATTTTTTCTCTTCTATGATTGAAACGACAACGAAATTATTATCGCCGTTAAATATATTGCATTTAATTTAAAAAAAAAAAAAACTTTTTCTAATTTTAATTTGAAAATGTGGGTTGGAATAGACTGGTAAAAGAAGATGGAACAAACATCCTCAAAAAAGTTGTTTGTGAAAATTATTTGGAAGTTGGATTTCACACCTCAATTTATGCCATACTGGATTCCTTTATTAATCCAAATTTGATAAATTCATCATTGATAGATGGCTTTTTTTCTGCATTTTAGACCTGTAATCTTGTGAATGAGCTGTAGAAGAAGTGACTGAGGATTTATCATTCATTATACATGAAAAGAGTGATAGATTCCGAGGAAATGTAGGTATGCGGGTCAGTCGTGATTGGGAGTCCACTCTAAAGCTTGACCAGATAAGTTGAATGGACATAAAACCAGCTGAAATAATTGCAAAACAACTGCTTCTCACTTTGTAATTTAGTTTTAACTAATTTTTGAATAGTTAGTTAATCAAATAGTTATTTTTTAGCTATACGCTATAAGTCTAGCATTTTGATCTAGAGCAGATACCATCTTATGAACTATTTCTAGATTCCAAACCCGGATTAGTTTCGAAAAGAATTTCATTCCAAACATCCTGAAATGTAAATAGAGTTTGACAACCTGACACAGCTACAGACTGATCATCCACCTGAAACTTCTGGGCAATTGCTCAGACCTCTCATTAATAACATTTGGATAATGGATGAGAAATGTGAGACTTGTGATATTTAAAGCCCGACCACTTAGTCTAGTTCTATCAGGACGCCCACTTGCCCAGAAGCTCGTGGTCTTCGAGGTCGCGTTCTTTTCTTCTTGCTACTCTTCCCTAAAAAAAAAAAAAAAAAAAAAAAAAAAAAAAAATTCCTTACCACTTTACAGTCCTCACAATTAATGAGTTAAAGAAAAACAACCCATTGCAATGATACTGTCTATCAGTCCACTGCTACATTTCAGAGTAGAATAATACATCCAGAAGAAACTAGTTAGCAATCGACATTTGCATACTATTATTTTCAAGACGGAGGATATTGCTTGCTGGTGCAGAAGCCATCAACAGATTGCTCATATTGGCGTGGTGTCTAGATACCAGGAAATGAAAAATGGATATTTTTTTTTTATGTCCGCTTTGTGTGTTATTCCGTGAGAGAGTTTCGTTCCTGTTAATCGCCACCAAAGCATATCAATTCCTTCCATCGTTTTTTGTAGGCTGGACTCAGTCACATTTGTTACAGCCTGTCAATTGTGCAGATAGAAGGTGTTTTTATGTATGCTTTTCCCAATAACTTTTAACCAATCTAAAACATTTGTGTTTTTTTAGTGTGTGTATTTCAGGTACTTCAGTGCGTCAACCCCAGTGGTTCGCCCTTAGGACTTTTATCCTTCTTTCACTACAGTGCAGACAAGTTTTATTTGTCTGCAGTGTTCATTGTTTTCTCAGCACTCGCCTCAAATCTTGATGACGCCTTCTTGTAAGGTGATACCGTAACCCTCCATTAGCATGCTTGGGTGAATCTCGGGTAGTTCATTACTTACGGTAATTCTAGGATATCGTGTAGGTTTACTAGATGTTTGAAGAGTGAACAAGGATTCACGAAGTACTTCGATTTTTGAAACACCTGATTTCAGATATTCTTTTTACTTTGCATCTAGTTCTTTAAGATAAGACACTATTTTTTTTAACATCATATCAAGATATTTGATTGGAGATATTCCGTATAACTACATAAGGCTGAGATGGTTAATACTTAAGACATTCTTAGCATATTTTTATGGATCTTCCTGAAAATATTAGATGGTTTGACACCATAACTGGTGAATTTATCTAAATTCTGTATTGTTATTAACTTTTTAATGTTCTTATTAATATTAATTTATTTTTATATTGCATATTTTATGAGGACTATAAGTGAGTTAGAACAAGAGTTTGACTCCTCGGACCAAATTAATGACATTTAAAGCATACGTGAGTTACCTGGCTTGTTTATTTCATGCAATAGTCACTATGGTTTATGTATTATGGTTTATGCTGGGGATGACAAACTACTTTAGAATATAACATGGAACTACATTTGGTTTATTGTAATCATTTCTTTTAAGAGGAGAATCAGAATTAAATATTTATTTCAAAATCATAAATTAAAAAGAGACATTTTTATTATATATATAATGCCTAAACCCTATAAGAAATGTTTCTTTATTTTTACATTGCTTCTAAAATTAAAGAGTTTTTTTATTGATAATTGCAGAAAATGACTTTCAATAACGCACGCATTCACATGAAATTACTTATGTATTTTTATGCCTAAAACCATTCTAAAGACATAACTTTAATAAGTAATATTTATGTAATACTTAAAATAAAAGTACCATTTCATTTATCCCCATTTATTAAGCATTTCGCAATGATAAACATAAATGCTTTAATTTGCACACTTATACTCGAAAATAACCTGTTTTAAATATTAAAGTACCTATAGATGCGTGAGGGTGTCAATTTTATATCAATAATTATACAATATCTAAAAAAGTATGAAGCATTTTATCTCAATAACTCAAATTTTTTTTATTTCAGCCAATTCCTAAAAGATATTTGCGAATGCAAGTTTGAACTGATGTTTACTTGTTGAATGTGAATAAAATATTTATTTATTTGTAAAATGAGAAAATTGTGTAATTTTACACTGAGTAAATTGTTTCAATGAAGGTTTGTTTTTTAATTTTAATATTGATATAAATACGTCTAAAAGTATATATTTTAGTATAAATAAATACACTTTATTTAAGTGATGGTTTTTCGCAAGAAATCTATTTTCAGAAAGTACGAAAAAAACAAAACAAATTTTATATTTAAAACTATCAAACATTTGAAAAGTTAACAGTTTAACGAACTTTCTATTCAACTCCTTTCAAGGCAGTTATTTATCTGTATAACACTCGTCATTTAAAGTATTATAATTTTCTATTGTTACACTAAATGCCTAACATAGATTGAGAACACGATAACAAAAGAAAACAATACTAAATGCAGAAGCACGACCTTTTCTCAGAGCAGTCCTTGAAACTTAATGTGATGCTTTGAATCATTCTATTTGGACTGGATACTGTCGCTGTTCAGAAATCTGCATTTTCAATTTTCACCACAATTTTCTATTTTGAGGTGGAACTTGTAGTTGAAGATGCGAATGATATAGTTATTTAAGAGAATAATGATTTACTTGAAAAATGAATATTTTTATAGTTTGTTTTATGGAGAAAGTTGTTCGATTTTAAATAATGAATAAATATATTTTGATTGAATTTTTTTTTTTTTTTTTTAATTTACTATAAATTAACTATAAATTATTACAATATGATTTGTTTTCGCATCATGGTTTTATTTATTTTAAATGTTTAATAATTGTAAGTTTAGGGTATCACTTATAACTGTTAAAACCTTTTCAACTATTTTTTATGATACTTTCTTGAATGACTTTTCTGTAATCATATTTTATAAAGATTGAAAGGAATTAACTCCAAAATTGAAATCTGTTATTAATTGATAATTTACTTATAGAAAAAAAATATTATCTCAATTTATTTTAAAATCTCTTTCACAATTCTGAAAGCAATACTTTTTTGTAGTTAATATTTTGAAGATCACTAATAGTGAGTTTTAACAAATGCAATAGCGAGTTTAGCTTTAGTAAGAGACACTTGTTTGATTTTGGATGGCGAATAAATTGTTTGATTAAATTACTATTTTAACATACATTAATTATAAATTCATACAAAACACAATTTCTGAAATATTTTTATTCTTTTTTTTTTTTTTATGTTTTTTTTTTTTTTTTTTATTATTTTTTATTTCAAATGATTTATAATCATAAATTTATCGTATGACTCATAACTGTTAATACCTTTTTAATTACTTTTTTTTAATACTTTCCTGTAAAGAAATTTTGTAAAAATCCAAATGGAAATATAATTAGAATTGAGACCTGTTGTTTATTAATAATTTACTTACAGTCAGTTAAATCTCGTTAATAATTTTGAAAACTATTATTTGGTAGTAATTTTGAGAATAACTGAGTGTCGGTGCCCATTGGCTTCTTCAATTGTAACGCCTTCTATCGGCAACAAGTCGAGGAGAATTCAAATTTCTGCACTGTCCACTTCCTGCGCTTCTAGAGCATGCAATAAAAAGTGTTACTCTATTCAATTAGTCCTTGGATTTCAACATCGATGGACACCACAACACACATAGCGGACACTGTGGAAATATAAGTTTAAACGGTTTAAGAATGTATATAATATAGTTTTAAGAATGACTACTTTTATTATTTTAATATAAGTGCAGATATCTGCACGTTTTCTAGAATTTTTTAATTGTTTTATTCAATATTTTGATTAATTTTCCCAAATGGAATTTTTCTGAAAACATGTTAGGGATTTGAATAAAAATGATGAATGAAGGTTGTAGTAAGGATATAATTTAATTGTGTATGCTCTTAAAGAACTATTCTTTTGATTAGTTTTATATGATTATATTTGGTAAAAGAATAGGATAAAAAAGATCAAAATAAATATAAATTTCATGAATTAAAATGGTTCCTTGTGAATTAGATTTTTATTAATAAAAACACATGCCAAAGCAAATAGAAGAGAAAAAGAAACATTAAGATGTTTGATTTTGTGTATGTTGTCTCTTTCACCATTTTATCATTAAAATAATTGCATGATGATCAATACATTATTTTCTAATTTAGGGTCATCATATAAAAACCCTAATCACTGAACACTTTTGGGTTCTTACGTAAAATCCCGTCGACTCTTGGAGATCTTTTTGTTGGCCATAAGAAATTCACACCACTTGGCCTTCTTGGAGGTCCAGTTCGGCTCAGACCAATGTCGGGGCCGTGGACCTAAAATCCATCTGTATTTAGCCATTTTGAAGGAATAAGGGAAATCATTTGATGAAATTTTTATCTTGTAATGATTGTTTGAACTCCCAATGATTGAACATATAATACGTAAGTATTTTTGTAAAATTTGTTCCTTTTTAATATCTTACAATGAATTATTATTAATTTTTTCCTGTATTATGACAAAAACTAAAAGTTCCTTCCATAATTTTGGATAAATTATGCCAAAAACTTCATCCATATAACCCCTAAAAATATTCTGGTATCTTTTTCAAAATATTTTTCATTTAGTCTTTACACCCTTATAGTTAGGGTCAATATACAGAAATCTTATACTACCCAATTATCATTAAAAAAATAGTATCAGCATTGACCTAAGTTTTGAGATAGAATTATAATGTGGATCTGCATTTGGCGTGGAGCTATGCAAAATGTGTTGCTATTGTTGATGTAGTATACTCTCATTGAAGAGGAAATTTAGGATTAAGGTTATAACTCAAATAAATCTTAAGACTATTTTTCTCTAACACTTGATTACTTTGCCAACATTTGTAGAGCATTGTGCATTTTCACACCAATTGCAGCTGCCATAATATTACCACTACTTGGAATTTCCCATTCTTCTTCTGCCATGTTTATATTCTTAATTGACCTTAAGATCAAAATTTTTAAATAATGTCAATCAAAACTTTTCATAAGTTTTATAATAAATATTTGCATCTAAGACCTATTGTTTTTCAACTACATGTAACGATATGAGTACAGTCGCTTGACCAAACTAATTTTCATAAATATAAATAAATAAATAAATAAATAAATAAATAAATAAATAAATAAATAAATAAATAAATAAATAAATAAATAAATAAATAAATAAATAAATAAATAAATAAATAAATAAATAAAAAATTAAATAAATAAATAAATAAATAAATAAATAATAGTTATTGTAACAAAATAAAAATTAATAATAGTTATGGTATAACTAGTGGTTAGTATTCACATTCATCTTAATTACCATTTTGCCTTCAAATTCCATACGCTTACTTCTATTTACCTGGCTACATGAAAGTCTTTATGCTTTGGCCTACATTTACTTTCTAAGTCTTCTAGGGTGAAAAGATTTAAACTTGCAGAGGTTACCCCGTACTGTTTAACACCACGAATTTGAAGGCCGTCGCTGATACACACAGAGAAAGGGCGTGGACGTATTAAAAAAATAACGAATAATGGATGTAATTGGAAAAATACCAAAGCGTAGCGTTCATGACCGTAATAGCACATGGTTCAAGGCATAAACTAAAGAATATTGTATAACTAAATGGGGGTTTGATCTCCGTGATGTTAATTAAGTTGCTACAAATGTGTTTGGACAGGGATTGTTGGAAATGTGAGTACTTTCATTGTTATTTTTGTTGTAAATATTTTCCGAATGACAGAATGAAATGCTATTAAGTGTCATTTTAAAAGGGGTTGTTTTGAAAGGCGTTTAGGAAATTAAAGGATTTGCAAACCATTGAGTAGTTACCTTATTCATGCAAGACATTATATTGAATTTGTAGATTTTCAGGTACAAGTGCTTCAGTATATTTAAGATATAAAACTAAATGACCTGTTAGGGATTAAGGACTACACTAATTTTGGTAAATGTATGATTGGATGTAATTGTAGAAATGCCAAAGTGTAACTTGACCGTAATAGCACATGAATCAAGGCTTCCAATAAAGGTTACCATATAACTATATGTGTGTGGGGGTGGGGAGTGACCTCTGCGGCATTAAAGTTGCTACAAATGTGTTTGAATAAAGATTGTATAGGAAACGTTAATACTTTTATTGACGCTTTCAAAAACCTTTGAAACTCTTAGTTCTTTAAAATGAAGACCTTATTTGTAATTTGAAACTTTTAAAATTGAACAAAAATCTTCTTCCCGAAATATATGTTTCCTCTCACATTGCCACTTTAACAGTTGATTTTCTTTTTGTAATTGTATGTTTTATTAAAATCCAATGGGGATTTTATATAATTTTAAAATTATAAATTAAAAAAATGTGAGGAT
The DNA here is from genome assembly GCA_963978545.1 of Linyphia triangularis. NCBI lineage: Eukaryota > Metazoa > Arthropoda > Arachnida > Araneae > Linyphiidae > Linyphia > Linyphia triangularis. Next base: position 18,229,328 of record OZ021732.1, read on the forward strand.
TTGTTATAGTCAGATCAGCGTCAAGACGTTAAAATTAGGGATGGAACGGATGTGAGTTTTGCCGGATACCGGATTTCGGATATCCGGAGTACCATGTCTACCGGATACGGATATCCGAAACGGATTTCACCGGATATCCGGCCGGATATTCGGTCTATATACTAAAAACGATATTTATACGATATGCTATACGAAAAAAATGGTCATGATATGAAGTATCAAGTAAATTATAATTAGTGATTAGCGCACCGCACTGTATGCCACAGGTCCATGGTTTGATTCGCGAACTGGGAAAGGTTGACTTAACTGTTTATACCTGAAAGAAATAAACTGAGGAGGACCATGCATGCTTGGGATCTAAACACTGGGGTTCGGGGTCAGAATGACCATCTGACCGGAACATCTGCTATGTGACACACAAATGCCACAGTCAAGAAAGCTGAGCTGGGCCCAGCAGACCTTGGTCCACACGGGCTGTCACGCCACTGAGTTAATTTTTGTTATTTAAACTTTAGTTGATGAAACGATGTTTTAGTGATGCCAATACCTACACTTGCTGAACAATTTTGAAACTTCATCACCATTTTGTTTGTGTGTTACTTAAAATTGTACCAAACATTCTGCAATGTGATGAAAATATTTCAGAAATACGTTTGTAAATTGTTACTCAACTTCTTCTTACCTTGTATCATGTAATGTAAACATAAGATAATCTTCCTCAAGTCTGCATAAATATCCTATATAGCTTTTACCCGAAAAACACACAGCAAGGTGATAACAAACAAAATTAGAACTTACATATTTTTGTGGTTAAGGCTTTTGCTTTAGGATCATCTAAACTCCACAATTCTGGTACATATATTGTCGATTCCAATGTTGTCTGCGTGCATTTCTTGTTTTGATGAATTGTTTTTTCTTGTTCATCACTATTTGATGCATTTAGTGAGTCTTTTAAGCTTCGGTGAATTTCCTTATGCACACTCATTAAATGGTTCCATAAAAGGGTTTTGTGGAAAAGGATTTTGAGCTTTTGCCGCGCACAATATATTTTTTAAACGATTCTGTGGAGCAAGTAACACATAGGGCTTTGCTTTCGTCATTTCCATTAATTTTAAAATACTTCCAAATGGGTGACTTTAAATGAACCGTTATTAAAAATTATAAATTGGATTGTAATTGGAGAAAACTATGATTCAAGACATTCTAGAGAGCTAAATATAATTCCACATTGTGGCGCTGTGTTAAAGACCTAAAAATTACAATACTTCATTTTACGTCAGAAAAAATATACCAGCTTTCAACTTCTGCCAATGAAAAATCAGAAATTAGACCATACCATTCACATCATAAAGGGGTAGGGTATTATCGTCGATAGAACAAAAAAAAAAAAAAAAAAAAAAAACATTGGGGAGTGCGCATTGGCTATTTATTGCTTTTTACTCGCTAGCAAATGTCAGAAAAAAAGGAGGAAGTGGGAAGACTTATGTTATGGAAAAAAAGTACTATTTATTAGTATTTCGGTTCGTGTTTTACGGAGAGGCATTCAAATATAACATCTGGAATTAATCAGATCATAAACTTGAAATGAAAAGAACATATTGCAAAACACGTATGAAGGATGTGTATGGAAAAAGATTGGAGGAATCGTTTATGCTTATCAACTCGGCGCCAATAATACGGTGCCTCTTTCTTCGAATTCAAACTAAATGCACCTGCATCTTCTAGCTCATCTCTGAAGTTAGGGATATGCGAAAGCATAGTTCTCACGAAGGAACTTTTTCGTTTTCGAACTTGACAGCAATTTATGTCCAAGAAAAAAAAAATTAAAAAAAAGTGTAGGATGCGTTGTACCCTTTGTCCGAAAAAGATCATTATTTTTTGAAAAAAATTATTTCTTGTTGATACCTGGTGGCCGGATATATATCCGGATATCCGAATGAAATTATCGGATGTCCGGTATTTCAAATCGGATATCCGACGGGGTTTCGGATATTGAAAAATCAGCCGGATATGCCGGATATCGGATATTTGCCGGATATCCGTTCCATCCCTAGTTAAAATAAGTTCGTAAATAGCCCTGAATTTGGTTGTTTTGTACTAACGTATATTATCTTAATGGTAAGGAGGGGTCTCATACTCTGATTGCACAAAAAGCAATTGAACAGTTCAGACTATGGGAGCTCAATCAGAATATCCTGAAGAGTTTAGAGTTTTATCGGTATCATGTTATATTAGAACATACAGAAAAGTTTATAGCAAGGTCTGGAAGATTTTATCAAGTCCTGCGGAGAAAAGTCACTTAAAAACAAACACAAAATAAACAAAATACAGAAAAAGTTACTCTTTGTCTTCTGAATAAAACAAATAATGTAAGAAAGTACTGAAAAAGTCACACTTTGACTTTTAAGACCTAAGTCCCGGATATGTCGCAAAAACCCATTTTAAATAATATGTCCTATTAGGAAGTTGAAGTTGCCTTCCATGTAGGATTCAATGCGGTTACTGAGTCCGCCTACAGGTAAACATGGGCCTGGAATTCGCAGCGTTTTTAATGTCGTATAATTTTGATTGAATTTTATTTAATCACACGAAATAAGTTGAACGAAGTCGATGCCTATCAATATGAGAGGAAAATATTTTTCTGTGTAGATTTAATTTACGCTCCTATGATAAGTTAAAGAAAATATGCTGAAAATTCTATTCTGCTATTTGTATGAAACAAGTGTTTACATATAAGTAAAATATTAAGAAATAACAAACGCATTATAAACTTGATTACATTGATAGAGGTTAACAAAAGCAAGCCCATTAGAGTTAATTCTGTGGTTCTTGAAAGATAATTTCACCACTTCGCACTTTTGCCGGAAGGATTGCGTAAAAAAACTATTAACATTGACACAACCCCGCAATTACCACCAGGCGGGTGTAAACGAAATTTCACAGCGTTAATTTGCATATTTAAAAACCAAATGTCTTCTTCGTGGTTTGTCCCTCCTCATTCATCAAACCAGTAATCTCATCAAGACAACAAACCACAAAAAAGTGGACGGCAACTGTTTACTCACTTTCTAACAGATCACAGTCCGACTGCTTTTCACGACCGTTTGTCACGACATCACCATGACCCCAATGATCACAAGTGCTGAAATGATAATTGTGTTTGGTATGGGTTTATGAGAAAACGGTTACCGCTGTTCTCTTGACCTCGTGGTCTTGAACTTGGTGTCGGAGAAGCTATTAGAGGTTGAAAGGAAAGTTTCGGGGAAGACGGCTGAGTAGGATAAGTTTTGACAATTTTTTTTTAGTAGTACTGCGTAAGAAGCTCGAAGTTCATGGAAAATAATTACTTATTTATTAAATTCTTGAAACTGTAAAAGATGGTTTCTTCCCATATTTATACTTTTGCATAGAGACGTTCTTTATTGAAAACCATTTTACTTTTGTAGAATCTAAATTTTTTTTTTCGTAGATTGCATGTACAAGGTATCCTAAAGAGACTTACATTCTATCAATTTTCAAAAATAGTTACAAAGTTCAGCAACAGATGGCGTTGTTGATTGAAAAAAAATTGGGGCAAAAACGGGTTGAATATTTTACAGAAACTCGAAACTATTTTCAAAATAATCATCATTTCCAGCAACAATATAACGCGATTGAATTTGTAGTTTTTGTAACATGTTCAAACAGTTGCTTTCTTCAACCTTTCATTCAACAGCATCATTTCTGGGGAATTTTTGTAACTTATTTTAAAAGTTTACGGATAAAGTTCCGTAGCTGCCCAAGTAGAATGTAGCAAACGGTACATTTTTATCGGTTTCCATTTTTTTTTTTTAAATTCATTTTTGAAAACCATCAGTCCATTTTGGAATTCCCTGTGTAACATTTTTAAATTTTTTTAGAAGGAGGTTAAAGTCAAAGTGGTATAAATCAATTAATCTTCATTTCCAGATGCAAAAGTTATTTTGCTTTCATATTTAAAACATACTAAATTCGAGAGCCAAGCATATTTAGGCCAGATGACCTCATTGTACTTTTTATACTAAAAAAGGTGTACATTGTACGTACAGTCTATGGCATGCTAAAAAGTGTGGTGGCCTTACAGAATGCCAAACACTTTGATAATAAGACATTACTGAAATATTTAAACATGATACTTTAATGTCACATGTCCATATTGTGCTGCGGCTTTGTGCTGTGTCCATATTGTGCTAGTTAATTTTTCAACAGTTTAGTCATTCTAGATTGCATTTCTGCAACTAAGTCAGAATTGTTCAGAATGTGCCTTTGACCAATCTGACTTTAAACTTCATATCCGCCCTATTAGGGGCTTCTTTTTGATATTCATCATAATGTATCACGCTATAAAACATTTTTAATACAATAAAAACACAAATCAGTTAATTTTGAGTGGTGTAATTTCATGTCTGGCGATTTTTAATTCTAGCCGTTGAAAGCTAATGGATAACTCCCATCCGAAAAACTTTACTAGAATTTTGTCGGTGCTTTTAAAGAAATGTTGTTTTCTCTCTGCTTATATGGAGGTTTCAAATTTCTTTATGATTTTCCTTGGTGTCAAATCTTAAGAAATTGAAATTTGTGACTTAAGTCATATTGATTCTCATATGTCAGTCATATGACGCCTGGATTGGGTATTTTTAGGCAAAGCTATAGAGTAAAGTAATGTAATTAAAAAAACATTTCAAAATTTAGATCACCATTTTTACTTTTTGATAGCTAAAAATTGTGTTTTGTATGATATTAAAATCTCTTCATATGATCCCAACAATGTAAAAAAGTAAACTATTGTTTCTTTGAAATATAATTAGCTAAAATATTAAACTAATTGGATCTTTATTATTTTCAAAAGAACCTGGATCAAAAATATAACAGTAGACTACTATAATATGCAAGAGCATAAAGGCAATTAACAGCAATATGCCCACTTTTCTATTACATTTTTTTTTTATGAATGGCTATATCTTGAGCATAATCTCTTCGAAACAATACAGCCAAACTTCGCAATTTACGCTGTTTAAGGCATCTTAATAACTGTTAAGAACTATGAATGAAGATGGATTAATAGCATGAAAGCGGTAGAGAGACAATGGTAAAGGTATATTTCATGACCCATCATATCAACTGGTTCGTTATAAATCAATATTTTGGTAGGATCTTAACGTTAAAGTATATACTTACAACCACGATTTACTTAATACTTCACGAAGCAATTCGTTTTTTTTCCTTTTCATTTTTGCTTTCAGTAACGCCAATTACGTATGAGGTGTTATAGCGTTTTAGAAGACCAAAAAGAAGTTAATGAAGCATCTCGGAGGTTAATAAAGGTGTTATTAAAGTTTTAGGGAACCATCATTGACCTGTAATTTGGGAAGTCTATATTATAGGTTTCAAAAATACCATACACATTTTAAATTTAAGTCGCATAGTATATGAAAATATTTAAAATTGTTTTTCACCTACGAAAATCTTGAGAGAGAAAAAAGTATTTAATTGAATTAGTTTTTTGGACATTGTTTTTTATTATTTGATAATTATTTTATTTTTCTATTTTTTCTGGCTAGTTTAGTGTTGTTAATCTACCACTGAGCGTAAATGCTATTTCACGATGTCGTTTATAGCATCGTGTCCTTGTTCATACACTTAAATAACTAGATAGTTCTATTCCTGCCTTACTCAAAGATAGTTACATGGTAAAATAACACTCTACAATTTTCACTGGAGCTCTTTAATTCCTAATTGTTTAATTGAATTTTCTGTATTGTTAGTTTTATTTCCAAAATGAGAGTTTGACAATTTCCCAATAAATAAATGTTTTTTCTGAAAAGTTGGTGCACTTAATTTTGAAAGAATATATTCTGAATGTTTCAAATTATCAAGTAGTTTATGCAAAAAAGAATTATATACAGTTTTATATATAAAGTTGTATTTTGATATAGCATTTTATTTCCAAAATTAAACATCTGACAAAAGATTTTCTACTTATTCTACTAGATGGCTTAAGAAGATGGCAGTTTCTACAAAAACTATTCACTAAATTTTGTCCTTTTACCCTTCATACATATTGGTCTGTGAGCTTATCGTTTAAATGTTTTGCATTATATTGTATTAAATGTCTTAGCATATCATAATTTAAGACATTTTGTATTAAGTGCGTTAATGCTAAAACAATCCATGCAAAAATTCAGTATAAAATTTAACATTTATAATTAAAAGTTGTAATTTAAGACATTTTGTATTATGCTCATTAATACAAAAACAATTCAGATAAAATAAAAATTTAATACAAAATATAACATTTATAATTAAAAGCTGTAATTGACTTTAAATATGATTAAATATCATAAATATTCAAGCATCTAGGTAATTAATAAAAAAAAAAAAATTAATAAAAAAATTAAAAAAAAAAAAAAAAAAAAAAAAAATTAAAAAAAAAAAAAAAAATAACAAGATGCATTTGAAGAAAACTCAACAAATTGTAACTTACTTACTAAATTTATCAGTCTTAAAGATATAAATTGACATAAATTAGGAAAACAATTAAAAGAAAACCCCATGTAAAGTGCAATTGAATTTTAGAAATAAATTGTTTGTATAAGGTAAAATGTACTTTATTTTGTACGTATCGGCCACCCGCCTTGAATCGTTTGGCTTCTACATTTTTTGATTGTCCTCATTTTTTCTTACATTACTTGTTGTTGGTTTACATGTTACCTTCCAATTGACAATGATACACACCCTTTATATATTGTTTGCAATGACAAAAGATGTACACACTTCTCTACCTTAACACACAAAAATGTTTTTCCTTGATCTGAAGACGCGAAATCCTCTTGCAGCTTGGCCCTCTGCGTCATAGAGAAAGAAAACATAAACTAAAGGGTTACATTGTTGCAACATCTCATTAAATTTTCTAATATGCTAATGCATTTACATTCCAGGTTTCAGTTAGATTCCAAACGGAAATATTGGATATCCCACACGGAAATTCAAATCCTTTCATTCCATTCCTAGATAGAAGATCTATGAAAACAATACCCGTGAGATTTTTTTTCTCTCCTCTGGCATAGTGGACACACCCGAATTTTGCTAAAAAAGATCGATGTCTGCGTTTAATATGGAAGAAGGAAGCAATTTTTATCCAACTTTTTTTATTCCTGGCCTTGTTCCTCCTCCAAGTGGACACTTGTAAACAGGTCCTCCGACCTTGATGCCATACGCTTCCCAATATTCCCGATGCTGTCTTCCAAGGGAGTGGTCACTTGCTGCTGGTAGCCTTACCTTGGAGCAGATGGGAAGTGTTAAGGTCGGATGGCTTGCTATTTTTTTGGCGATTTTTATGGTGATGATTCCTTCTCTCTTGGTGAAACTACTTTGGAGAAAACAAGAAATGGACGATCACTTCCTTTTGGTAGGGAATTGATGATTTTTCTGTTGCTGGGGTGACGATCTTCATTAGAATTTGATCAAGGATAAATGCTAGCCTTAGAATTGGATCAGTATCCGACTTGATTTTAGTTGAGAGGTGGTTTTTTTTTATTATGACAAAAAGGTTGTTTCTATGCTGAACTCTTTGTTGATGATATGGTAATTTAGTATTAAACTAACCAAAAGTCAAAGTTGTCAAATTATTAACGCACGGCTGTATGTTACCATTTTCAAAAAACAGTGCATATTTTAAATTCTACTTTACAAATATTCGTTTGTGAAATTAGTATAAATAATGATAGACATTTAATTTTCCCTCATTATCAAAGAGCATCTTGTAGCTTTTAAAAATTTCTAATTACATTGAAAAAGCGCAGAAACTTTGTCAGTTTATCACTTAAGTTCCGTTAACTTCTTCTGAATCAGTCAATATTGAAATCCTATTCCAAAAATACATTGCTCGTAAGTTCTTACGGGTTGTGAGCTATAGCTAGTTCAACAAGGCAGCACTCTTTTCTAAACTCATTCATAATTATAAAGAGTGACTTAATAATTAGGCCTAAATATTAGGAGGGACTTCAACTACAAGACATTTTGAGCGAATTCAAAATGCATTATTTTTTTGAAAGATAATATAAATTCTAGATTCAACCGCAAAATGTAAATGCGTTGTTAAAAAGTTTAGTCTTATTTTGTCTATCAGTTTTGCATGAAAATATCAGGAAATATATTTTATAGTTAATTATATGTAAAATATTTTATGTTTACCACTTATATCTGGTAAATTCAAACAACTGAGAAAATCTAAGTATATTTCTATTCTATGAATTTAAGTGTGAAATTAAAAATGTCCTGCTTTATTTATACATCTAAGCAAGGCCTGATTTACCATTAGGCCCACTAGGCCCGGGCCTAGGGGCCCCCAAATTCGGGGGCCCCCAAATCTTGAAAGTTTTCTGAAAATTTTAAATATAATGGTCTTTTCATAGGAAGTACTGAAAAAAAATAATAAAAAATTTTTAGTTACACATCCGCAAATTCCATATTTTTTTATAGTCACAGAGAGTTAAGTTAGATAGATTAACCTAATAAAACCTAATTAAGCAAATCTTTCCGGTTCAGCCAATCATATACAACTTCTTCATATCTACACGGAGACTAAGGCTTTACGACGCTGTTCTCCTTCTCTCGCCTCTTGTAAAGAGATGTTCACCAACCAACCAACCATATACAACTTCTTATATTATGAAATGAAAGAGTCTTTTTGATTGGTTGGTTTGCATACTCTTCCGTGGACTTTTTTGAACTTTTTTGGCCCTCCTTTTTGGTGAGATCGTGGAAACAGTCGAAAGGTTACTTTGTATTATTTACAATTATTGTTATAAAATTAAGTAATCTTTATTATTATATAATTTGTGGACCCTGTGATAAAATGTAAGTTTAAAATACAGGAAAGTGTGCTTTAAAATCAGTGTTCATGGGGGTTTTGATTAATTCAAAAGTTTTGAGGAAATCAAGATCATACTAATTATAACAAAAAAATTATGTGAACTATGCGTTTTAATTGTAAAAAGTTAGTCTTTAACGAATGTAGCTTGATATGGTAATATTGTGACATAAGGAAATAAATATTTGCTATTGGGGGCCCCTCTCTGAAGGTTGGGCCTACAGCAAAAAAATTTCTAAATCAGGCCCTGCATCTAAGAAGACAACAAACATCTTACAAACTCGTATTCGAATACAAAACTACAGCTCTACATTTCTGTTGGGAATTTAAGTGTTTTTTTTTTTTTTTTGTTACGGTATTGATTTAGAGAATTGCGAAGTGAAAGGGGGTATTCGTAACTATTTAATCAAGTGAACCAATTTGTACCAGCTTTATTTTCTAATGTTATATTTAATCAAGATATCATTAGAAAATAAAGCCGGTACAAATCTAGATATTCTAGAAATCTAGATTTAAAAAAATCTAGATCAAATCTAGATTCTAGAAATCTAGTACAAATCTAGATTTTAGAAATCTAGTACAAATCTAGATTTTAGAAATCTAGTACAAATCTAGATATTGTGACATAATTTCATTGAGATGTTTTCAGCTTAAGGTGATGGGATCAAAGATAGTGAGTGAAAAGAGAGTACGTTCAGAACTTTTAATAGACTTAATCAATTTAAATTGGACTGTTGTGGGAAAAGCCCTACCGCAGCTATTTGACAATGCCGACTACTTCATCTAGTTTGATAACAAATTTATGTTTAGGTTCTCGAATGAATATACTTAATATTGTAGATGATCTTATGCTAGCACAACCTAATACCAAGGTCCAATTGTATCAATAAAATTTTATGAACTCTAGAGTTGTAGGAGTATTATAATGCACAAGGATGCTTTTCAGCATTCTCCATACTTTTTTGAAAAACAGTGTCTACCACATGCTTAACATGATGTTCAGCATGGATTGCATCATCAGCGTCGGTGTTTAAAGGTATCGGCTTTTAAAATCAAGTAGACGCGAAGATCACTGTGAGTGAGTGTGTGATATTCATTGTGGGACAGCCTGGAATTTTTTTTTTTAGGTTTTCTCTCATTCGAGATTCAAAGTTGAGCAGGTGTTATGACGCTCTGTCAACTGCTAAAGTCCAAAATTGATGACAAGTAGCTATCAATTGGATTACGGACATTACAAACTACGATTAACAAAGAGGAATCCGATGAAGGTAATGGATGTTCATAAAAAAGATAACTACTGCACCTATCAATTCTAAAAAACAAAACAAATACCAATCAATATATTATTTTTTGGAAATAATATTTTTACTCTCGCAAAATTTTTTTACTCACATTTTATAATGCCAGGAAAGAGATCAGTAAAATATGAGTTGGAATTCTACACTCACCATGAAATTATGGAGTAATGCAAAATATTGTTATTTAGCACTCGTAAACATAAGCTTTACATAAATAAAGCTTTTCCTTATTAAAATTATCTATGCCATTTTCAGATACTCCATTAAAACTGTGAATTGAACATATTTTTCATGAATTTGTCTAATGATGGGTTAATGTGTTCTGTCTTAATTGAATTGCTATAGATGATTTTTCCTAGATTAACCAATTACTAACGTGTCAAAATAAACGTCTTTGGACTAACTTTTCTTTACTCTTTTTTTAGAATGAATTAAGGTACACGATTTTGTATTTAATGGATTTCGGTAAATAAGTTTGGAGTAGGAAAAATTAATTTGCCATGAAATCAGAAAACAACTTTTGTTTAGGAAAAACAAGTTCTGCTTAAAAAAAACAAAGTAAGAATTCGGAAAAACATGTCTGGTTAAGAAAAATAACAAATACTTTTTGAAATTATGCCGAATCGCTTCGTAAACGTAATTATTTTTATGTTGATCCATGAAGAGGATCACTGAAAATTCTTTTTTTTTTTTAATTTAAAATTTATACTTTCTACAAGGTTAGATTCATTTGTAGTTTAAAACTAAGTTGTAGTACATGAAAATTGTAAAAATTTAGTGTAAAAAAGTTAAAAACGTGTCAAATTTAATATTCATATTCATCTGTCAATATTTTCTTTGTTACTTTTTAAATGTTCTAAGATATGTATTTCTTAACTTCAAAGTTTGAATTTTTATTAATGGAAATAGTTATCAAGGAAAATAATAAAAAATATTCGACTGAGCATGGCACATGAAATGATATATCTATGAAACCTTAATTTTTATTCATTAATAATTATCAAACCAGCTCAAAAGTTTGTATAAGGTAGAAATTAGAAAAGTAGACGTTTATGCAATTTTTTATAAAATAAAGAGAACTAGTTAAAAATTTCTTCGTCCCTGTTAAGATTTTCTAAAAATAAAAAAGTTCAATGTTCTAGAAAGAGTCAAACAAAGCAATCAAAGAATCAAAAATATGTAATAGCAGTTGTTTTATTTTCAATTCAATACAATACTAAAAAAAAATCATGAGAATACATTACATTTGGATCAAAGAGATATTGACTAGACATGATATACTATAATTATTGAATGAAACAATCATAAAAACAAATCACAACATAAAAATGGATATTTTGATTTTCAATACCTTAACAATAATTTTATATCACCAGAAGCACCCAAATTAAAATATGTACATACAAATTTCCTGTCAGTTCACTTTAAAGTATTGAATTTGGAAATACAAATTTTCAAATTCATACATTCAGCGAGTATAAAATACCATACTCAAGTTTTGATCATAAGAAATACACAATTCAGGTGATTTTTACCGGAATATCAAAAATACTTTCCTACTCCGAAAATCCAGGGGAAAAAATGCCATAGTCAAAATACATGAAACCTTTCTCTAAAATAATATTTTCTAACTCATCTTTGTGATAATGAAATGGAATTAGATCTTTAGCATCTCATTTAGAAAGAGCACATGAAAACACATGTCCCAATTTCTACACTCAAAAAATCGTTTTCAGCAAAATTATTTTCAGTTTTTTCCATTAGAAAGTTGAAGTAAGATAACATGTCTTGCTACTGGTTTACAATTTTGTGATTTCCATCGCAATTTCCCTGGAGAATTTATTTGTGTCTATTTTTATTTGATCTTATACATAAATAGACTTCAAAATTACCAACAACACACACTTTAAATTTTTCACACTCCTTTCATAAAAAACAGTAATTGCAAAGTTTTGATTACGTAGAAGGCAAACAATGAGTGTATAAAAAAATAAATACCACAAGTAGTTGTGCGATTTATTTTGATTTATTATGTGCTGTAGTTGTTCGTAAGAAAATATTTACAAAATTTTTCTTCACGATAAGCTCGGTAAACTTTGTTTATTTGCTTATATATACTTACATGGAAATTTTAAAATCACACTTTCACTCAGATTATTTTTCAAATACTTTATTAAAATATTTATATATTAAACCCATAGTAAAGTTTCATTTTTATCAAAGTAAATTTAAGAATGAGTTTTAACATGCCATTCTCCTCCATATATATTTTTTATATAAATACTCCAACATATACTTATATCGATTCAATTTTGAGGTCATTATTTTGAAATATAAACTTTAAATTTAATTAAGTAGAATTGCAAGTACTAAAATATAAATTTTGTATTTTTATCTTGAGTTTGTTTCAGCTATAATAGACTGTAATAGAATTATATTCAATTTCAGTAACTGACTGCGAACTAATTATTTGTAGGACGTCATGAAATTTCACACGGTTTCATTTTATAATATTCCAATATTGTTTTAAAATATTTTACACATAAAGTATTTTTTACTGTCAACAGTTTAATAAATTAATTTAATTTTCATCTATGGATAAGAAAATATTGATTAAAAAAATCACAATACTGTTCAAATTTTTCCAGTAAAACATTCATTCTGTTAAAATATGTTTTTGTGTATTTTTTTTATGGTAGATTATAAAAACACACTTACTTATAAATAAAAACAATACATTTAAAAAAATGAGCTATATATTACAATGTCGTGCAGAAATAAGAAGAGTGCAATGTCATTTTATGAACTTCTAAAATCTCATTAAGTATCACATGCCGCAGTAAAGGCTAAAAAACAACCACTCGCAAAAAATTGTATAAACAGGAATTAGCTGTTTCTATAAATATGTATAGTACAAAAATATTTTGCCATATTGATGTACAAAACTGGATAATCTTGAAGTAAAAACATTATTAAACTAAATTTTCACGATGCAAAGTACACATTTTAAAATCTCAACAAGTAAAAATCTGTATGTTGCACACTTTGATTCGAAAAAATAATTTGTCTTATAGTAAGCAGTTTAGTTTTCATAAACTTGACCTGTATTAAAAGACAAGAGATGTCAAGAATTTAAAACTAATATACCATACATAAAACTATATTTCAATGCAAACAATGTTTGGTCTTCGTTGTTAAATTCAATAACTTGAAACAATAGCTTTGGAATGATAACTATTCCTAAGTTTACGAAATGAGTTCAATAAATTCGTAGTACTTGGTGATTTTATAGTACGTACTATGTTGAACTTTATGATACACTTCTGAAATCGTACTGAAACTGTATCAAAAATTAAGATTTGATCAGGATGTGAAAATAAATTCTGCCAACAGTTTTTTGCTTACTTTTATACAATGAGTGATTCTATATATACAATGACTTAAGACTATATTAAAGCAAACATTTATACATTCAAACTCTTTTGAACAACAGGTTTTGGATATATGTATCCTTAATTGCATCGGAACATTTTAGTCGTCATCAAACATGGAAGATTCGTGGCAGTGATTGCCAATCGAAGTTAATAGTTCAATCTGCCGACAACCAATAGTTTAAACTATTCATTCTTACTAGCATTAATGTCCAACCTTATATGTAAAAATATCATCTGACATATATAACCATTATACAGTTATAGTATTTTTTTTATGCAGTAAGAGTTTATTTCCTTTGACCTGTAAACACACTGTGACCTTTTGATGAAATTCAGCTGCTTTCATGTATGTAGACTCAAGGTTTACCATTACGTTGAAAGGCATCGAATGTCATTAAAATTGATTAGGAATTGACAAAAAAATTCCTTATTTTATCATCATGTTTACATACTTCCTAAAAACGTACTAAAGTCAGTTGAGCAATTTACAGTCAAGAACTTCAATCTATCACAGTAATTTACCCAACTTTTATAATTTTTTGAACTGTCAAAAGATTTTCAGCTGAATATTGAAACAAGATGCAATGGCGTTCTTCTGAGATATTTTCCCATATTTTCTCATCTTTCTTTTACAGCATCTAATTGTAAAGTTTGCCAAAAGATGAAATCTACAGCTGCGAGCATCCTCAATTCCTCTGTGATAGAATGGGCATGCTACCTTCCAGAAATCTAAGGGCCGACAGCGATGGTGGCAAGAGGCCACCAGATTCCCTGTACCTGAGCATAACTTCATCAAGCATACCAAGGAGCATTGGTGGCGGTGGTGGTGGGGAACTGCCACCAGAAAGCTCGGTGGTTGGGGTGGTTTCGCGCTTGATGGCACCGTGGTGGTCTGATGGCGGTGGTGAATCCTTCATGGGCGATTCGCGTTCGTTGCTGTCATGGCTGGGACTAGGGTACTTCTTGGTGAGTGCAATGCCATTGCTGCTCTGGTAGCAAGGTTGGCAGTAACCGTGAGTCAGTTTTTTCGCGGCGGTAGGGAATACTTTGCCACACTGAGTGCATTTTTCATGCTGTTCACCTATCGAGAAAAAAGTGCTTCATGTTAGGAATTGGTATTTGCTTATGCACAAATGTTATTATAGTATTATACTATACTACTCTATGTATAATATAATTTTTATATTATTTATTATTGTATTGAATTATATTATATTATGTTATATTACATTACTATATTTTATTATTATAATAGGCTGTATTATGGCTTCATAATAAGCTTCTGGTTGATTATATACTGTCAATAAATTTCGTTTTTACGTTTTCAAAATATCTAGACTGATTATTGACAAAGTAATAGTTAAATTAATTTTTTTAATAACAATTCGTGAAGTATCCATAAAATATAATTTTATACAGTTAATATGAAGATTAACATTAAGAATTTTCTTATAATGGCTCACAAAATAACTTATATTGATATTCATTGATTTAGTTGATTTTTAATGAGCCATATATTATCATCTTGCATTACTTTAAATACTTATGTATGAGTATTATTTATGTAAAATATGTATACGTAGTGTTTACTTATTCGATTATGACTTGACTATTATAAACAATAATTTAAGTCAAGCTTATGAATTTAATTTTGAAGAAAAGTATTTTTTGAACTATAAATGCAAAATTTCGTTTGTTAAATAATAAAAGCAAAAGTAAAATTTCATTTCGTTGCTCCTCGCGATGGTGGTAATAATTGTAGAAGAAGAATAAATAATATATATATATATATATATATATATATATATATATATATATATATATATATATATATATATATATATATATATATATATATATATATATATATATATATATATATATATATATATATATATATATATATATATATATATATATATATATATATATATATATATATATATATATATATATATATATATATATATATATATATTTTTTTTTTTTTTTTTTATTTTTTTTTTTTTTTTTTAGAGACATAGGTCTGCTAAGTGAGCGCTTTGGAAGTGAGGAGTGGTTCAAGTCAGATCACTAGTGAAATGGTAAGTAAGTAAAATCCAGTTTGAGCTGGGTGCTTCTGAGAGAATTTTATTTTTTAAAAAATGTGCAGATTTAAACATAAATTTTCTCTTGAATTGCATTCCCTAAGTAGAATATTTATTTCAATCGTTTCTCTGATCCATAAATGATATGTAAATTCTATTAAATCGGATGAATCATTCCAGAATGACCAGTCACCCCATTTTATGGATCACAAAAAAAGAAATGTCACACGGCTAAAGACCATAAGATATTCTAATCTGTTTCCCATTTAAATCATTCCCCGCAATAACTGTTATTAGAACTAATAAAATCACGTGATTGATGAATTTACTCCATCAAAAACATCCATGGAAATTAAGGATCAGGCGTGAAAAAAAAAATACGAGGAAAAAATATTCAATCTTCCGGGCTATTTCTTGGCCGAATGTGGATCAAGGCTGGCTATGGCGATCTGTGCCAGTCGAAGGGAAGCCTTTTTTTAATTCGTATTTTTTTTCTTCGTCTTCACCTTTTGCAGGGTCTAAAGGAGCGCCTACAAGATGCCTGCCTGATGATTTGACATTGACTCGTCAGGGAACACGCCTTTTGCAAACGAGAAAAAAATGCGATGAGAATATGAAATCAGCTTGTAGATTGTTCCTCTAGATGGCGGTAATAATTGTAGAAGGATAAAAAAAAATATTTTTTTAATTACAGAGAGATAGGTATGTTAACGGGTACGCTTTAGATGCGACGAGTGGTTAAAATTCAAATTGAGTTGTAAAGAATAATTATACTGAAATCAGGTCACTAGAAAAATGGTAAGTCAATAAAATCCAGTTTGAGCTGGGTGCTTATGAAAGAATTTCATTAAAAAAAAAATGTGTAGCACTTTGGCTTGCTTTGATAAATGATAGGTTGGTTTGTACGTTCAGCTCCTTGTATTTGTCCGTAATAATGGCAAATCACTCCGGGACCTATAGCTTAACATGGATTCCCACAATCAACACCCATTCCTATTCCTCAGGATGTATTCATTAATGGAATCCTAATAATATATTTTATTTTAAATTACAATCTATTTTCTTCTCATACTTTGCTGCCGACCAAACGGTATAGTGGTTAGCTTGTTAGCTTCCAGACCGCGAGATTGCGGGTTCGAGTCCCGTGTTAGGCATGGGTGTTTGTAAATGTATGTTGGCTTGTCTAATAACGAAAGTTCGGCGCATTATAGCCCTCGTGTTGCTGACTGCGCCAGATAATCTGAAAACAACCAATCTCATACTTTGCTCTTCTGATGGTTGTGAGCTTTGGGGCCTAGTGAATGTTTAGGAAGTTGGGATCGAATATTGGTTTAGGGATGGATATATGTTGGTTTGGAATACATGTTAATGTATAGATTACAGCCTGATTAGCTGTTATTGTGCATAAAATTAGGTCTTTGAGAGCATGAACCGACAAACCATTGTTTAAAAATTTCTGACTGATTTCTTTAGAAAGCTTACTTTTGCAATTTCTAAATAGTCTTAAGATCATTTGTTAATGTTATAAAAAGGGCCTAAATCCAACATCAACAAAAATCTGTTCAATGATGGAAAAGTATGTATTTTCTAAGAATTAATCATAGAGTTATGTATTTTAAAGAATTTTGCTTTAACACTTTTTTAAAGATTAAGAACTATTAACATTATTTGTGGAATTTAGTTCATATGGTTAAGTATTGTTAAATTTGCACAAAATTAATTATTGGTACATTTTAACGTCACTAACAACTTCAGTTTAGTTTATCGAAATAAAGAAAAAGAAAAAAAAATAATGCTTGTCGCACACAAAACACAGACTGAAATGATGAAGTCAGCAACAGCAATTTATTTACGCAACCAATTTTAATTTTATTTCAAATAATTTGATATTAAGATATTTGCATTTCATTTCATAAAAATTTAAATACTTGCAGCTATCACGCCGTTTATTTCTAGTAATGAATTGATCAATGTGGATTTTGAATTGTGAATTTCATTGACCCTATAATCTGAAAAATTGAATATAAATAAAGATGAAGAAATTATTCTCATTTCTCCTTCACTCTTCTCGATTCAAATCTGTTTTAAATAATTGTATGCGGTGAGTTAAAGTTGATGAGGCATGTTTACGAGAAATGCGAAGCCCTATGGCTAAATTGCGGTTCGATTTCATTCAAATCAACTTAAAGCGCAAATTTAAAGTGAGAAATGAATTTATTAATGAAGAAGAGGAGACTTAATGCTAATAATTAAATGCGCAATGCTGTTTCTGACAAGAGCACGAGAGTAAATTATCGAAACTCGGTTGTTTTTGTGCATTTCAATTTAACCGAATCGTCATGTCTCAGAATTAAGTGAGGACATCTCAATTCTATTGGAATTAATGTCTTTCTGATGGGATTTGCTTACATTAAAATAATGTTTGGTTTAAAATGTAGTCGTAGCACCCCGGTTGAATGATGGGCTGAAACGTTGAGTTCGTAATCGAAAGATCGCGAGTTTGATCTTGCCTAGCAGAATGGGCTTGTCATCAAATGTGGAACTTGCACAAGTGAGGAGTGAAATGAATATTTTTTGTATTTTCTAGTGTTATCCAACGAATATATATGAGCAGTGCAATTAATTTTTTATCTTTCTGCTTTCAATTAATCAAAAATCGAATTTGAAATCAAAGCAAAAGTCACGTGACCAAAAACGCATAAAATACCGTGACGTAGTTACGCATAGATTCCGTAGAAAATCCGAGGAGGAACCAGGTTAAAAACAGGTTTTAGACTGATTCATCATCTGCGCGTTGACCGCACACGCAAAAGTAGCTTTTTCCCGCCAAATCGCAAAGTGAAAAACTAAATTTTTTTTTTTAACTATTTTTCCGAGCTCAAATTTTTAAAAGAATGGTATTGTTTTTCATGATTTTTTCTACACTTTTATTTAAAAATAAAACCAAAAAACCTGAAAGCTCCTCATTCTTATGCCATAAGAAGAACACTCACCTTGCATTATAGGAGATGTGATTGAGACTTGCATGGTTTTTGTACAGATTCTGTTTTCAAAGTTAGAAGTTACATCAGTGAATGTAACAGATAGCTATGTAACGATTGTTTCTCCTATTCTGGACACAAATTCGTTTAAATTTCAAATAGAAAGATCTCCTGGAAGATGTTTCATCTTGAATACGCAGATTACTCTCCCTAGACCAAATATCTAATTAACGATATTCTAGCGTAGACTACCCTTAGGGTTGCTCTTCCACAAGAAAAAAAATATCCAAGACAACCAAACAATGTAATGGTTTTTCATCACTGTGTTAAGAACAATATGAATTATTGCCAAAAAAGAGGTTAAATGTGATACTGTAACTATAATGCAATACAATATTCGTCTAATTACTACTTTATCCTAATAAGTGATCACAGTACCCTTGCTGCAAAAGTGATACAGCTAAAAAAATTTCATTTTAAGTTAAAGCATGTACATATCACAGACTGCATGTACTTGAAACGGATGAATGACATAATATTTTTTGAAAGTTGAATTAAAAATGGAAATTATTTTATGTCGTTCTTCGATCTTCTAGTCCATGCAACCTCTGATTATGTGCACACTTAATTAAAAAACGAACTTAGAGTTGTGGCACTTTTGTAGCAAGGGTACGATATCCTAAAAATCTCCTTCCGACATTAGATCTTTATATCTTTGGTTCAACATATAAACAGCGAATATCCTATCTCTTCACAATGCATAAAAGCGGCCTTAAGTCTTAATAAGAATACGATGCCAATCGATACTCCACCAAGGCTGAAACACTTTCTATAATGAGCACTCTACTTGGGAAATCGCTTCATGTTTTATTCAAGAGGATACGGTTTCTTTAATTGAACGTTTTATTCCGTCCAGTTTGCTACAGTACGTGCGCAATTCACTTCTTGAGGCTCTTTGATTTCGAAAGAATTGATCCGAAGAGAGCTTTAATTATCGGCTATATATAATTACTATTCCTACGGTCGTCCTTTGTAAAGTATCTGAACAGTTTCATAGCCATTGGGCTGTGTCATAACTGTCGAAACAGTACTGTCAACAACTGTTGTACACGATTCGTGGAAAGCAACTGGCTGAGGAAATAATAGAGTCACATTTGAATTAAAGATGGGAATGTAATACTATAGTGTGATATTGATCGATGTTCAATTAGTGATCAGTTACACATTTGGGTCAATGTTCACTTTAATCGCCAATAATCAATAATTAATATTCGCATTGGAAGGAAAAGGATAACGTTTTGTTTTATTTTGTGTTGAAGAACCGCTTAAGTTTTAGGATTGGTCCCATGAAGACGGAGGGATCTGAAGGTTTTCTAGATCTGGGATGGGTTGGTGCGGTAAGAAGATGTGAGATAAGAAATTAGATACAAATTTGGGTCAATGTCTACTTTAAGCGCCTTTTTTTTAAATTAAATTACTGAGTAAATTATTCAAGTCAGTCTATAAAACATACGTTCCGATTTTTTTTACAGATGTTTTCAGACATAATCTTTAAGGTTTGGTCCGATGGAAAGAAATGGTTTGAAGGTTCTGGGAAGGGTAGGAAATGTAATGAATGTTGAATTTGAGATATGGCAAAAATATGGGTCACCGTATATTTTAGTTGTGATAATTCTTGGGATAGATTATTTGTACAACAAAACCAAATTTTTTGTAACAGTCAAATATGTTAGTGATAGTTTAAATGAATGTATAATCTAAAGGTGATCAAGCAATAAACAACTAATGAATGGACCGAGAAACAGAAGGAAAAAAAAAAACGTCCAGAAACGCATCTCCCTCCTGAAGAAATATTGATACGATAAATATTTAACAAATGAATACAGATTGAAAGGGTTTAATTGTAGTGAAAAATACAAATTTCTTTAAAAAATGCCAATGTAAAATTATCACAAAATAATTTGAAGCAAATAGTGATCGATTGTATTATAGTGCTCACATGTGAAAAGCAAATTATTTTTTTTTATCAAAAGAAAGCCCTATTTTTTCTTCAGAAGGCTGTGATATCTAACAGCTCTTAAATCTTTTCTAATAAGCATGTTATAATGGAATATTGCATAAATAGCAATCACATATGATACATAAAATTTACGAAAAGTTTCTGAATTTTCTTTTTAACAAACTCAAAAAGTTAAACTGTCCTACTTTCAGCTCTCAAAATCCAAGACCACCACCAAAAGAGCTAAAAATCTCCCCCACTAGTCGAAAAAAACCCATCCCACCAAGTTCCAATTAAACATAGGGGCAACCCTCCTTTTTGTTGTAAGACAAACATCCTCTTTGAAGCAACGGACCACGGGAGCTTTTACCTGAAGAACAGATGGGAACCGGTTATTATGTAAATAACAGTTAAAGGTCGAGGTGTTATATGGATTTTTCTCCCTCCCGAAGTCGTGCAACAGGTATTGAAATGAGGGGTGCCTGGGAACGGACTGGTACAGATAATGGAAAGCGTTTTTTAAGAGAGGAGTTCAATTGACAAGTTTTTGATGGCCGCGACGTTTGCTGATTTGTTTTTGATGTATGGTTCAGAAGGGTGGTTAGCTATTGAGGTCTAGTTTTTAATTAAGTTTCTGTTACCTGGCATTTGAAGGTGAAGTTCAAGTTTTGTTACGGTTGGTGATTCGAATTGAAATGTCATTGCGTTTGAATTGATAATAAGTTTGTGAACTTGGATTTGATGTAATGTGTAAAAGTGAATACAACAAGCTCTTAATGACAAAGCCAAGTATATCTTATTGAGGTGAAAACTAAATCAAACTTTGACGTATTAAAAAACAGATTTTTATTTTAACTTCTTATCTACATGACAGTTATTTTAGAACATCATTGAACTGTGGGAAACAATTTTATAGAGGTATTAAAGTTGTCAGAAAGTTGCAAGATTGTTTTGCTGGATAAAAGTTTATCTTTAAAATATTAATTTAATGTAGTTTTTTAATTTGTATTCTCATCGCACAATAACACTACCTATTTATCTAATTCATAGATCAGTAATTAGTAAACTAGAATGGATGCCCTGGTTTTTTTTCTCTAATTCAGTTTAAACGATTAGTTGAATTAATTTTTTAGCATCTTTATCACGCATCGGCAGTAAAATTGATCAACAGTTCGTACCAGTAATTAGCAATATTAAAATGGATGACATGTTTTTTTTCTCTCCAATTCGCCAATACAATGGGATCAAAAAGAAACGCCGATCACCCTATAACCAGATTAATACCGCCCTAACAATTATCATCAACGATGACCAGAAATAATCAAAGATTCCGACCACACCTTTCCATCTCGCAATCATCGGGCACCTTCATGAAGAAAAAAAAAATCGATCACATAGCCCACGATTATCCAAGCCTCCTTCTTCTCCTTAATTAATTCCCATAACCCGATCTAAATCAAGTGAGCATATAGACGCAAGAAGGTGAGCCTTTTGGTGTAACAAATCAGGGGAGTGGATATTAATAGGGCAGAGAGGGTTGAGACATCTATCAACAGGACGACCGTTGTTGGGCAAGTGATGGAATTTCATCCCGGTTCCAATTCCATTACCAATCGTTACGTGGCGGAATAAATTTACGAGCGCTGTCAAAAATCCAATCGTATTCCTTGTTCAGCCCCTCCAGGGTCCAACTCCAATCTTCAATTCATTAATCAGTCTGCTGCAGTTGGATTTCGATTCTATTTTTGAAAGAATTTTTTTAGGTCCAATAAAATTGCTGTATGTATGTGGGTATAGCCAAGACGTGGTTCATATAGAGGTCTTTGGATATATCATTTGTAAACTTGGCATTGGAGTTTTGGAGTTTAACGTAGTTGCTTGCAATGACAATCAAAAGTGTGGTTTTTTTTGGGTTTTTTTGTCAAGTTGGTGATGAATTATGGAAATTTTCAAGGAAAAGTTTTCAATTCTGTTTACAATGTTTTTTTTCTTTAATTGCTTTATATACGGATTTTTTTTTATCGTTCCGCTTATAAGAGTTTAAATTAACTTTTAAAATGTAGGTTGACTTAGTGTACACAGTTAGAAACATAGATTTTTAATGCAGCTTAAATTAGCCTGTAGATCAAAAAGGTAGTAATTAGAAGCTGTTTCATGAAACGTCGATGCTCTTCTTCGGATTAAAAACGACACATAACTTTGATATTACGTATGTTTTAAAAACTTAAGCCTATTAATTTGCCTTAATAATTTATGAACATTTTAAGAAAAAAAAAATTTATTTTCATATGCAAATACATTAATGAATTTTATATTTTAATTTTTAAATTATAACTTTGATTTTATATTCTTAAAAAAAGTTTAACTTTAATAAGATGTTTGATCAAATATTTAAGGGAGTTGCATAAAAGGATAAAGAGCTTTATTTAAATAAACAAAAAGATTCTACTTCTGATGATGTATTGAATTTTAAAGGCTATTTAAAATAAAGAACAATACCTATTCATTAATATTCATCGATAACAATTTACACAAAACTGATAAGATCTTTACACCTGGTCTAACGAATACAAATTTTTAACTAGACAAGCTGTGATTAGTTAGCTAGTTTAAATTTAGAACTCACGACATTAATCAAAAAGTTTCTTCAGACGGGAAGGTGCTCCCTCTTGGTCCATCCTCAGTAAAAGAATTTCAGGAAGTCATCAGGAGGCATTTTAAATTACTTCAAGGAATAAATTCACGCTTAAGACCTTTTCGGTTAGGCGGGGTACTTTGCAAGTTGAATGGGAACATTAATGGCTTCTCATCATCCCTTGTTAATTATTGAGAGTTCGGGGTCAATAAATTCATCACTCGATGGACTCTTTCAACCCTCTCTTTTTTTCTCCAGATCATGACAACGGAGGAGGACCGGTGATTTAAAGTTGCTTCTGGGCTCCAGACCTCTTTTTTTTTCTCATGTTGTTGTGGATGAGTTTTAATTAGTTTGTGATGTGACGAGGGTGCAGCAGTTTAAAGTCGTTAATTTATAATCTTACAATTGGAAAACATGAGTTTTTGTTTGGGAATACAGTCATCTTAAATAAATATAATACATGGACTTTAGTAAAAAGGTTGCCATTACAGAACTGTGTTAATAAGCTTAAGCTATTTTGTTAATAACATATTATTTGACTGCAACTAAACTTTTACAGTTCACTCCATAACAACAATTCAACTTTTAATATCTTTCTATCGTACGAATAGCTTCTACCAGGTTGTTTAGCGTTGTCTGCTGCCTTGGAAACAAGGCTGAATCACTTTTCCATGGAGGATTCCAGGAGAAAGTCACAAATTGGCCGAACTGTAACCTTTTTGGAAGCCAATTTCCTTAACACATCACCCTTATTCTAAACTGCGAGTCCTGTTTCTATAGAAGTATACACAATCCTGACTATCCGGTAGGTAGAAGCTAGTCCCCTTGATAGCCAGACAGTACAGTACTCTCTATGGCTACTATTGAACTTCTACAGTATGCTCAGTGACATCAGATAAACTTTTACAGTACGCTTTATGATCACTATCCAAATTTGAGAGCACGCTGATTTCTTAAACATTTTATTACTGCTCTCGAGAGCTGGTGATCCTTTAATAACTTGCAATGTGTACACTTTCTTATTTTTTGGTTAATTTCAGTGAACTTAAGTTTTCATTACAAATAAGAATTTTATCTCACATATATACATAGTACGAATTGTTTACTACAACAAGTAAAAAAACCTATAATATTTATAACTTTTTTTGTTGACGTAATAATTCTACAAATATAATTAAAAATGCGCGGTTAAATATTATACAAACTTCTTCATAAGTGGAAGCATATGACTTTCGTGTTAATATAAAATAAGTGAAATATTGCTTACCTTCATGAGTTTTGAGATGAGCTCTTAAGTTGCAGGCTAAAGCAAAACGCTTGTGGCAGTGTTTGCAGGAATGTGGCTTGTCACCTGCGAAATAATTTTAACATTGTTACCAACACGCTCAGTCTTGAAACAACAGATATATAAATTAATTAAATTTGTCTTAAATCAATATTTAAAATTAGAATATAGCAATGCATAATTAATCTGATAATATCAGGATGTTTTCCAAAACAATTTTAAATGAATAGCATTATCAATTTTTGAAACTTATATAACAGTCTTGAATCAGAGAGTAATAAAATTAACAAAATTATCCCTACAAATCAAAATGCAAAATTTTGAATACAGGTATTTTTCCCCCCTTCAATAAAATATATATATATATATATATATATATATATAATGTGGAATAAGAATAAATGGTCTGTTATTTAAAGTAGTGTTCTTTTACAAAAAAAGTTACCTAATAAAATAAAGATATATCAAAAACATTTCTGTTATTTTTTAATTTTTTAAGTAGAAAATATTATGTGGAATTAAAGTAAAAAAAAAAATGTTTTCTAATAAAATAAAGAAATATCTAATACATTTTAATTATAGAATCATAATTTTCAACCACACACGAACATTCAATTTCATAACTTCAAACTCCATATTAATTCTTCTCACGCAAAAACACTAAACTTTTTAATTATAAAAATATCGTTTGCTTTCATTTTGTAATATAGTTTACCAATTCACTCTACTTTTATTTAATTGTTGCGTGTGGTCTAGTTCTTTATCATTTAAGTTAAAAAGAAATTAAATGAAAACACACACACACAAAAGATTCCGCATTTTTTTTGTAAAAACCAATTTAACCGAAACCTTCCATCAATTAAAGAAAAAAAACACGTTCTAAATCTCTAGCATTGCAATATCGTGGTAAGGTCCATCACAAATATATTGATTGACGTGTTCGGCTGTCATTAATACCTAACGCTTAAAAACAATTTCCACAATCAACAAAGCAGTCAATACAGGCACTTATTACGTTCCTCTACCGTATATATGTGTGATACAAAAAGATATATTCCCCCTCTGGCACATACTGTAACCGATTCTAATACGCAATAGCTTTCCCATCAAAATATTTTTCTATATCACGGTCAGAACTCTGGCTCTTTTATTGTTTCATAAATAAAATAACAATCTTCAATAAATTTCGGTGAAGCATGGCTAGTTGCCCCTCCCAGCTGTATCTTTCGTAACCCTTTGCCAACCAGGAAGATACTTCTCAACTCAACTCGCACATCTTGAAATTCTGCTGCTTCAGGGCAGTTTCAATCTGTGTCCCATTCGGCACAATTGAAGGGTATCCGAAAGAATTATTTACGGCATTCAATTCCATGATAGGGCTTCATGATGGATAAATGTTGTGGAGGAAGCAATTTCAAAACATTGCAGTGTCCGATTTTTTTTTTAGTTTTGTATTGAGTGACGTTTAAAGGTTATCTTGTAATTATATCGACCTAAAATTTTAAACGGTAAGTCCCGTTTATGTGTTTGATATTAGCCGTTTGACTGGTGGTAATTTCATCAACGATTCGTTAAGTTACTGGTTATTGAACATTTTACTTCATTTATTAAATTATTACATTTTGAATTGCGTTTATGTGTTTGTGAAATTAACTAATTGTAAGGTATGAAATTTAGAAAATCATTTAAAAACTATTTTGACAATTACGAGGGAATTTAAAAAAAAAAAATACTTTAAGGGTAAATTCAAGTTTGGTATTTTCATTCATTGTGTAAATTTACTGCTCTAGACATGCACACTTGAGTTAAAATTATCCGAATCTATGCGAAAATGTGTGCAATATCAAGCTAAATAAGGTGAAATAAAATTTTATAAATATTAGTCACAATTGCACACATAGTTAAAATACAAATAGGCTTTAAAATTTTCGATTGTAATATTTTAAAATTGGTCTACAAATTCAAGCAATACCTTAAATTGGACTTTATCTGTCCCAAATCTATCTTAAACACATCTCTAACAAGTCACAAGAAAAATGAGTAAATTATCTACACATGTAATCCATGTAACCTTTTATTAAAAGCGACCGCTGAACCGAAACAACCCAACATCATATAAAACCTTACTGCATCCACAACACTGGAGTAAATTAGCGGTTACGACCCTTGATAATCTCATGTTGCAAACTTTCCCTTACAAGATCTCAGCCAAAGATTCACAAAAAGGGAATAACACTAAGAAGCCACAACCAACAAAAGCCATCGATAATCATCAACATACCACACTTTTACACAAATCCTTCTAAGAATTCCCCGCGTTACCGTAAAAAAATATCGACGATTCCTCCAGTTTATCACCGTTGGGTCCATTGTGTTTTTGGTTGGAGGAATGCATGTACTCAACAGGCCATAGCTGGTACCCAGGACACCGTAACAATAGACCAGTGGATCGTTCTTTATTGGAAAAGCGGTTGTTACCGGTTGTAAGTAGGGGTAAATCACAACTGACACACTCTACACATAGATCTTGCATAGTTGCAGAGTGAGGTATTTTTTGGTGAGCGTTTAGCAAGTGCTCGTCGCCAGGGAGGGTCTTTTTGAGTTCTTTTCAAATGTGCCGTCTAGATGTTATATGTTTCTATGGGCAAAGGTGAGAAAGAGGCATTTTTTTTCTATGGTGGATGCATACCAGGGATGGTTTGACGATATTTTTGTTATGGTATGACTTAAGTGTCTGTTATTGAGATATCATGACTTTTTTTTTTGGAGATATGACTATTTATAGTAAATATCGGAGGAAAGTAGATTTTTTTTCTTCTTTTTTTTAAGAAAAAAGATGTTATTTCGATTTGGACTTGTTTTGAAGATTGATATCTAGCAGAAGATCTTCGTGGATTTTTTGGCACCTGGGACTTGGGGCTTTCTGAACGATGGTTTTGGGATTTTTTTTTTTTTTTTTTAATGTCAGATAGTTCGGGCAAGGAATATTAATGATATTTCAATGTTTTTTTTGTTTGTTTTTTCAATAATTTTTCTTTTAGTTGTTGAAGGCGTAGCAGTAATTTAAGATGTAATTCACTTAATAATTTATTTGTAACCTCGCATAAAAATTTTGTGCATTGTTTTTTTTATAATTTTTACTATACCAACTGAGTTTACTGGCATTAACTAATGATTATTTAAAAATAAATAGTGTCTAAAATAACAGGGATGAGTTACTTAAAAAACATAACCCAATTTATCAAAGATGGATTCCAGAAAACTGAACTTTAGATCTATCAATATCTGTTCTAAGAAAACGCACCAGAGACGCTAATTTTTTTTTATCAATTACACAATCCCAATTTCCAAAAGTTAAACGCAGAACCAGAAATAAATATTTTCGTTTCAAATTAAGATTAATGTATGAGAAGATCATTTTGTCAAGCATATCAGATTTAAAATTTTCAGATGAATAAATTGATTACCCACAGTAGCAAGGAACCTGTTAGGAAATAATATAAAATAAAAGACACGCACATTAAATAAACAGTAAAGCCGTGACTAGGAATCAGGAATGATAAACGCATTATCTAGGAAATTATTAGCTTCGGTCAAGTGAAGGGTTGAACCATCTTTTTTTTTGAGACAGTAAATGTTAGCCGATATTTGCTATCTGATGTAAATAGAAAATTGGAAGCTATGAGAATTAATGAAGTGATAAAAAAACTACATTATGTTTGACAATGCATTACAATAAAAAATATGACAAAAATAATGGTACAAAATAGGTATTACGAATGAAAATAATAAAATACTGTTTTTTTTTTTATGCTTGTACTTAAAGTTTATTGACACTATCCTAAAATCAGCTTTTGCATGTTTTTATGTACTAAGATATTTAACATAGACTTAATAATCCAAAACAAAGTGCTTCTAATGTTGAAAATTAACTTGTGTAATAGGCTAATATAATTTTATAAGTTAAAAATAAAATAATAATAATAATAATGTCACAAAACTTTTCGACTCTTTTGCATTTATCCAGACATACTTTAGAGATAGGCTGGAAGGTGATATATAAAAGTCAAATAAAAGGCATATTCCAGATTTTTTTTTAAATCCTTGACTTAAAGTGAATATCAATTATTTGAGTCACGATGTTTTTTTTTTTTTTTTTTTTTTTTTTTTTTTTTTTTTTTTAATTTTAAGTAGAATTCGCTCAAATAGCCAAATTTTGTGGAAACTCGGCGAGATGAATTAATGGAACGTTTGATTACAATATTATAAAATTTTTGGGCTTGCCTGTTTTATATTTATGATTTTAAATTAATTTTAAGAAAGAAAAGTTTTATACTTCAACAAATTTTCATTTGTTACTAATGTACACAATTTATAACGAAATATTTACTTTTTTTTAGTTATCATGACCAACCTGACATTTTCCTTAAGTCATATATTTCTTATTGATTCTATTTGAACCTATTAAAGGAAATTAAACATTACTGATTGTTTTATAAGCATATTTTTAATACTGCTGTTTTAAAGTATAATTTTGGAGATTTAAAACAAATAAAAGAATTCTAATGAACCTTCTGAAACCAGAAATATTTTAGATTAATTGGTGTTTTTTTTTTAATTTTTAAGTGTAACTGAAATCTCAAGTTTTTAAAATCTACTCTACTCACGTAATTTTTTATACTGCTAATTTTCTTACCATTAATATTTAAATCTATATTAAATACCACGTATGATAATCAGCATTTTATCAATTAAAATATAGGCGTATTTAAAATAAAGAAACAAAAGCCATTTATTTGAATGAATAAAACCACTACAAAATAAATGATGCAGCCATTCCATTTACCCCACGCTGTGCTTCAATTACTATATCAGTGCTCTTTTTTTACTCCATCTCAAAACCAGTTTGATTAATTCAGTTAAGTCTCTAGTAAACTCATTTTATGAATGAACGTTAGGGATTAATTTCGTACAAATATGCTTAAAGGTAAAAGGTAATTTGTGGTTGTTTTTAATTCAATATTTGAGTTTCTTAATGATTGGAAGGTAAAATAAAGTTGGAAAGAGGAAATGTATGCATTATTCTTGTGTTTATTCAACCAACTTCAATAATTTAAATAAAAAAATTGATATTTGAGTAGTATTTTGATAGTATTTAGTGAATTTGCAAGAGTTAGTTTCAGGACATAGTTTGAATACTTGTTGTAGAGGGTAATTTTCTTTAAAAAAAAAAAAAAAAAAAAAGCATATCTAAGATGTATAAAAAAGAAAAATGTATTACATTCAAACTAAGTGTTAATTAAGAGTACTCACAGGTTCACTAAATATATTAGATTTATTGCAGATTTCTTCTGTCTATAATAGGCAGTTATTATGATAGATTTAAGGTAAGTTAATCAAAACCAAAACATTAAATGTTGGATAGTTTATTTTTCTATTGTACCAACATAACAATTAAAATATCTTACCGTGAATTAAATATGAAGGAACTTTTTTTATATACATAAAATCGGTTCAGCTAAAATCGCAAGAGTCTCGTCTTCACTCTTCAGTATCGACAGGACAATTCTAGCTTGTACTATGCATTTTTTTTTACAGAATAAAAATTGAATAATAGTATAAATAAGAATTACATAATCCCTATAACATGATACATTAATTCATTTTTAATTACATTACATTAACAGAACAATAAGGAGAAATGATTCCATAATTCCAAACATGAATAAACTGATGGGATGAATTCAAATCAGGTTATAAAAGTTTAACCTCTAATACTGCTAATCAACTGTATCAACCTTCACAGTTTAATAAAGTTCCGATAAATTATAATGAGGGCGGGAACATTTCATATCTGATTCTGCCATATTAACAGCATAATGCCCTACAAAGAACAAAACACGAACGACTTATCAATAGACCCTCGATAAATCTAAATCAGGTTGGAAAAGTTTTATCACTAATTCTACTACATCAACAGAGACAAAATCCTCTGCACGAATAAAACATGAATGAACTTATCAATTCGAATGCGACAAATCAAAAGCAAATAAGAAAAATGTTATCACACACATATACAGAGAGAGAGAACTCCCAAGCGGTCAACCTCCACACACAAAAAATCCTCACTCACAAAGCTTAGACCGAACCCCAAGGTGAACTTCGATCTGGAATGAACTCAAAATACTAATAACAATAAAACACACACACAAAAAAGAAAAAAAAAGAAAGAAAAAAAAAATCAGTTTAAAAGATAGCAAAAAAAAAAAAAAATCGAGCTACCATCGAGCCACCACTGGGGGTAAGGCTTCATTAACGGAGGTAGTAGCTCGTTCTTAATCAACCGGGAGCGGCTTCGTCTGTCACGACGTTTCGTGATAAATCACACATCACGCAGCGAGAATCGGGAGCACCCCCTCACCAAACATCCCCCTCTAACTTCTTCTTAACTTCTCATTACGCACGGTAAGTCGTGCTGGGAACCGTATGAGTCTTGGGAGTCTTTTTATAATTTGCTGGAGTTTTTTTTCTTTTCTTCAGTTGCCCCTTGTATCTGTGGGTTTAGGCATAGCTACCTGCTTCTGTTGTTGCTGAGGGATCGAGCAAATGGGATTGGTAATAGTTTGGATTTGTAGGGGATGCATCTGGGTGGTGGGTTCTCATGTAGTGTGCAAGGGGGGTTGAAACGTAGATCTGTCTAGGCTAAATAAAATATATTCGGTTGTGAGAACTGCATAAATGATATTTAAGACGATCATGAGTATCTGTATCTATTGGCATGATGAGGTTCTCACGTAATGGGGTGAGTCCAAATGAAGTTAAACGCTGAATAGGTAAAACTACATTTTTATGGACAATATACGTCGTGATCTATTGTACTCTGGTCTTGTATCGTTTGCAGTGATCTCTGTTGGTACTTTTAAAGTTACAACAGTGATTGGTGTAGAGAGCCTATAGTGGTTTGTTTATTAGTCATGGTTATAAGTTTTAACTGCAAAATGAAAGAGCACTGTCAATGCTATAAGGTCAAGGTACATATTTATCTCCCATATAAGTTCACGATTAAAGAAATGGAATTGGTAATGCTACATATTCTGTGCTACGGTATTCGTTAAAAAAATGTTCTTTTAAAACCTGGGACAGACAAAGCTTTCTGGTTGAAAATATCACTGGTGGGTATTATGACAATTAGATTATAAAATGCCTTGGTACAATTTTACAAATAAACAGTGCAGAATTTGATTCTGCATTTTTATTGTATTGAACGCCGCTACATAAATATAAAGGATATCTCTTACAATTTCTTTGCAGAATTCGAATAGTTGTTGCCAATGAATAGAAATGACGTATGCTCAATTTTCTCATTTATCACATTTGCATAAAATATAAGGAAATCAAGCACTGCTAATACCGTGACCATTAAATATTCATTCATAAGATGCTTCAAATGAAACTTCCACCCGGAAAATCCAATGCGCACGAAGTCACCTACAGATTTGAATATCAAAGAACGGAATTCGGCCTCTAACAATATCGTCAATGTCTCAATAACAGACATTGCGACGCATCTTGAAATTTTGATGAGTCTCGTAATTATGCGTGTCTTTGCTGCTCTAGACGTTATTGCAAAATGTCATTCATGGAGAAGACAAAAAGTTACAGAGTGGAATTATTACCTTGAAAATCGAGAAGATACTGCCACCCTTTGCTCATTGTCTCCGTGCCCCATTCATGAAGGTATGACACCCATAATGGGCGGATGACTGTCTTTGCCGTGATAGATGAGAAATATGAGTTGCGCAAGGGGAATTGGGTAGAAAGTTCGGAATATACTCACTTTCAAAGATGAATTTTGATTTTCAAGAAAGTTATCGTATTCAAGGAATTAGCTATTTGATATTGATACACGCTCAGTGATTATAACAGAATCGACATGGTAAAGAAGTAGATTTTTCAGTTGAATCTCTATATTAATATCAAAATAGAGAAATCCCAAGTATAAATCGCCGACCAAATGGTATAGTGGTTAGCATACTAGTTTCTAGACCACGAGGTTGCGGGTTCGAGACCCGTGTAAGACATGGGTGTTTGTAAATGTATGTTGGCTTGTTAAATGACGAATGTTTCGGCGCATTATAGCCTTCGTGCTGCTGACGGCGCCAGATAATATGAAAACAACCAACTCAAGTATAAATCAAAATATGGAGAAAATTGGATGTCGGCCTTTGTGAACGAATGTAAAATATGAGTTACGAAAGAGACATTGCATTAAAATTTTGGAATATGTATTAGCCTTAGTATAAAGTTGTAAAGCATTTTGAAGTTTTTCGCTAATGGCTATTTTATATTATTACTAGATATTCTTGAGCATGTAATAGAACTTACATCATGAAACGAATTGAAGGATTTTGTTGATTTCTACTTAATAAGCCTTGTATTTCGAGAAGTTTGGACATATCTATTTAAGGATGCATAATTTATTGATTATCCTTGATACATTTGAAAGTCGTAGAATAAGTTGTATAAATGAAGAGAATGTGAACATGTAATGATCTCAATTTTTTTTTTACCATATCTTTTGCTGTGCAAAATATTTCATACGTTTAGTTAATACAATTTAGCTCATACAATTTTTCGTTTAGAAGACTTTGGCATGGATTAGGAGTGTATGGGTTAATATCGTCAGAAAAATATTTGGGAAATCTTAAACGAACGAAGCTAACTTTTCAGTACATCTTAAATAAAATTATTTGTTAAGGTAGATAAAATTTAGTAATGTATGTCAAGGCACTTTCAGGAATCAGTTAATAAATGGGTCAGATTTATCCATTAATCAAATACTAATTAAATTATCGTAATGTTTAAAGCTAACTTTAAATTACAAAGTTGAAATAATACAAATTAATCAATCACTAAGTAAATTTAAATATATCACACATTGTTTGAGATTATTATCCTACTACTGATAGTATACGTAACAGTGATTTACGGAACGATTCGAACCATTTAAAAATAAATTCTACCAAGTGAAATTGATTGGTTGTTGTTGTTTTATGGCGCAAAGGCAACACAAGGGCCATGCTGCCCAGGTGAAATTGGAATTGCATACTAACCATCATTATTATTTACGAAATATGTCTAATTGGTAGGAATATTACCCTACTTAACGAGTAGTTGACACTTTTACAAAGAATGTTAACATCAGTACATTTTTTTATTAATAATTTCTGTGTTATGTTCTTTGTGTATATGATATAATAATTACCATCATCATAGACTAAGATTCTACTCATTCATGTTATTCAGAATGAAACTTTTTAATATTTATGATTCTTAAATATATTAAAACTTTCCAAAGAAATAACAGTTTCATTTTACAGTTTGGTTGCATCTTGTTGTAAATAGTAGCCTAACATTTTTTTTTTTTTTAGAAAACACCTTAAATGTGTTCTACATTAGTGACATAATTGTAGTTAAAAACAACCATAGCTCTATAAAAAAAATTCCAATAAAATAATATCATTAAAAATTAAAAATAAATTTGAATAAACCTATTTCTCCAACCTCAAAACTGTCAAGGATAGGAATCTCTAACGCAAGGGAATATTGTTTAAAATTCTAAGCAGGGCTGTCAAATTTCATTAAAAGAGGCAGCATTTAAGTAATATTTTTAAACTGTTTGTTCTATTATTAACTTTTTAAAAAATGTAAGATAGTTCTTGCCATCTCATGCAAATAAAGAATATATCTTTTTTTAAAAAAAAAAACCACGCCCGATAGAAAGGATCCAAAGGTGAGCAAGTTTTCGCATAAATTTAAGAATCATTTGTATTCACGTGACAACGCAACAAGTGTTCCAGCGACAAGAAAGGAATTATTTTTTTCTCGTCTACCATTCATTTTTCAGTATTTACCGATGGCCTATTTTTTAAGCGTTTTTTGAATCCCTGTTCTTGACACTTTCCTTGATAAATATTGCAATAGCTCTCGCCTTGTAAACTAGGGGTTTAATCAAAGGCTTATAATCGCAAATGAAAGTGTTTTCAGATATTCCGATAGTGATCATTTGAGTGATCAAGGGGCGAAATCCCTGCTGGTATTTAGATTAAAGAAAGATTGACTCAATACTAAATAGTTTCGACATTGTGTAGGTGTCAATCATGTGATATTTTTTTTTTAAATGATATGTTATCTTTTGAACATGTTTCATATTTATGGGTATTTTTTTATCAATTATTTTTTAAATGGAGCAGTCTGGTTTTGAAATTAGGGACTTTACTATCGAAAAACATGTCGTCCTACCCACTCGACGATGGGAGCTTGCTTAATTCTGCCTTAAGATAGTTAATAATGTTATATTTTGAATTTAAAACAAAAATCATTTTGCAAACGTTATTTTGTTTCTTGTGAGATCAGTCCGCGAAACGGATAACGTCTTATAACGAAATACTTGCGAAGTATATTTTAGAACAGAAAATGTCAGTTTTAGATTACATTTTATATTTTTAGAAATCGAATACTATAAGAGATGTTTCATTTTTAAGTCTGAAGATTATTTGTATTTTGAATATTTCTTCGCTCGTATTAAAAGTTTCTTAAGTAAAACTAAAAGGTAATTGTTCTAATACTTGAGAGATTCTTTTTACCAGTGCAGCGAAACATCATTAGTATTACGTCGCTGTAAATAAACTTATTGTAATTATTCTTCAAAAATCTCTTTCATAAATATGTAAAATGTGGTCTTGTACGTAAGGATGAGCTTTAAAGAAGAGAAAAATAGCAGTTTAAACTGTCAATAAACTTTTTAGCGAGCGAAGCGCGCCTTTGTTTGCGTAACAGTGATACTTTAAGTGGGCGAAGCGAATTTTGGTTTGAGTAACAATGAACCCTTCAGCGAGAGAAACGAGCCTTTTTCCGAGATGTCTAAAGGGGGGACCCATATACAGTGACGGGTCTTAGCAACGCGGGGCCACGCAGTTAGTTTGTAATTAAATAACAACCATTAAACGGATTCATGTACTTCCCATTCAAAAAACAAAACTCACTTCTAAAAGGGTAACTTTCTCATTTCAAACTTAATTTATCACAAAAAAACTTTCTAATTATTAAATGATGTTGTATTTCTTGATTTATCGTCTTTCTTAAGTTTCTTAAGGCATATTCCCAAACGGTCCAAAACATTTACAGACTTATAAAAATATTTGCCTGATATTGATATATTACGAAAAATGTTTTTCAAAACAACGAGTCCCACGACCAAATCTTGCGAGATCTAAATGATTTCAGTGTCAACAGGTTCCCATCTTTATTACCCCTAATCAACAAATTCAACCAAATTCTCAACTATAGAAAAATTTCAAATAATCGAAAATTCTAAAAAATAATTAAAAATATTTAAAATACAAGAAGGAATATACAATTTCAATTTCCATACGATTTTTCTATAGTTCCAATTTCTAAGAAATGTGCGCCAATGATCTTAAAGAACCCAAAGAAATAAATTCATTCACAGTTAGATA
The DNA here is from genome assembly GCA_963978545.1 of Linyphia triangularis. Taxonomy (NCBI): domain Eukaryota; kingdom Metazoa; phylum Arthropoda; class Arachnida; order Araneae; family Linyphiidae; genus Linyphia; species Linyphia triangularis. The sequence goes on from OZ021732.1 coordinate 18,265,459, forward strand.
ACTCATAAAAGGTCATGGCTGGTGCAACCTCCATGCCTCTAACGGATGGGCCTCGCCGATATACGGGCTCAAAATGCGGGGGCAACCCTTGCACAGACGCCCTGGGTTGGCATTTCAAAGGGCGTAGGGGCAAGAATCCCCCTTTTTCTGCCATCGACTCACTACGGTTGCATTTTTGGGCGGTTTGGGGAGAACGCCCTACGGAGCATTAGGTAATATTCTCTTCTTTCTATCATTTATTTTGTTTCGCTTCGTATTTTATTTTTTGGTTGTCGTTCTTCTGCGACTTGCACCTGGGCAAGTGTCACGCTACTCCCTCATACGACTGGTGACGTTTTTAGGAAGTGTTTGTGTGTAGTTTTTATTCCTGTAGGTAGTGGTATTTTGATGTGGAGGAGGCATGGACTGATGTGTTAAGCTGATAGCGTTTTGATAGCGAGAACTGTGCTGATTAATAGCATCGAATTTATCGCAATATATTAAACAGAAAATATAAAGTCATTTTTGTTTATCAAAGCTGAGGAAAAACTTTTAATTCATTAATAGATTAATTCATGGACATAGAGTTTTGATAGCTAGAATTGCATCTGAAATTATGGCAAGGTATTAAACGGAAAATATAAAGTCACTTCTGTTTATCAAAGCCGAGAAAAACTTTTATTTCATTAATTGTATTCGTGCAAATTTTTACAACAAAATTCTCCATTCTCCTCAATTTTAAATTTATTAACGAAGTTACAAATGCACAACTAGTTATATGTTCTTGATAATAGAAAATAAAATACAAGGTTTTATAAGCTTAAGTCCCTTTATGGCATACTACTGACTACAATTGATGATTTTTTTATGAAATTATAGCAAACTTTTGTGGAATTTTAGTTCTGCGCAACTTTCTGACACTGACTTATTTTACGCGACTAATAACGCCTTCAGATGTAGCTCGTAGAAATCTTTCGCTTTGTGTACATCTTTTCTTAAAAATATTAGATATACGTCCTTTTTTGCATCGTCGTGGCATGAGCAATTTAAGTCTATTAAAAACAAGTTGAGAAAAATAACTAAGTTTATAAAGTTTTTCTACTTTGAATATTCTAGGAATACAACTGCATAATGAACAATTTTAGGAAACCAAACGAATTGTTTGGATTTTAGGCCTTCAGTCAAAAGTGACACTATTTCTGTTATTATCAACATTATTTATGGATTAACCGATGAAAAATTTATCTCATTTCCTTTGTCCCAAACAACTCCCAAAATCGAAAGACGGTTGAAGACGTCCGTTATTATATTGGAAGTATCTTTGTTAAGTTATCTTATAATAAGACAAGAGGATAACAGTTACAACCGGCCAACAGATCCACAAATCTCTTCTAACTCAATTGGAAGTATTTGATTCAACAAAAAACTAACCTATAAAAATAAAGTATTTACTATAAATATGTATTTGCAATGCCAACTTTTATATGCAATTTGCTTTGAATTTTTAAACCTTGTCTTCTCGTAAGCATATATAGACCAGCTTAAACCCACCTCAGTAGTTAGAAAATGCCGATCCTGAGCCATGGATCGACCGAGCGACGGGATGGGACGAGGGACGATGACGTCACCGGAAGTGGGCGTGACCGGATATGACGTCACAGGAAGTGACATCACAGGATATGCCGTCACCGGAAGTCACGTGACCGGAAGTGGAGTTGAGTTGTTCCCCTCCTGCTGCTGTTTTAGTTTCGTTATAAGCTGTTTGTGTATGACGTCACAGATGACGTCATAATGTGTTTTATATCAAAGTTTTGAGCGGTGGCAACACTTTTTAGTTTCGATTTACCTTTAAGATGGAGTTGAGTTGTTCTAGGACTGCTTCTAAGTGAATAAGTTAGAGTAATAGGTTTTTATTGCGTGACGTCACAGCGGGTATGACGTCATAATTTGTTGTATATCAAAGTTTAGAGCGATGGCAACACTTTTTAGTGTCGATTTACCTTTAAGATAGAGCTGAATTGTTCTAGGGCTGCTTCTAAACGAATAAGTTAGAGTGATAGGTATTTTTACTAATGACGTCACAGTGGGTATGACGTCATTCTATGTTAAGATTTACGTTTTAAGTGGTGATAACATTGGATATATACCAAATTTAGTTTTCAGGTGTTGGCAACGAGTTCTGATCGGTCAGCTAAATGCTCGCTTGTGACTGATAAGTTTTAAACATGTGACCAAAAGTTAACTCATGATTGACTGTTTGGTTTTCTAGCGAGTTACTTACATATCCTTTAGCCAAGTTAAAATACCTGCAACAAAGTTACACAAAAAAAAAAAATGTTAAATTTGAAAAGTTAATAAAAGGAAGGCCATTTGCTAAGGGTCTAAAGAACCCTAACCCCGAGCTACACGTGACATTTCAATATTTTACCAAACAATTGTTAAAATATCGACTATCGGACGTTGCCTTCATGGTAACTCATCTACCCACCCCCCTTCCCTAACTAATTTTGAATAAGTTAAGACTTTAGAATTACAATTAATAAATTTTGAAAAATTATTTATTAAAGGTGAGGACCCACCTCCAGCCCGATACCTCTTTTAGGAAGAATTGGTACCGCCGCACTCCACCCTAACAAAAAAAAAAAAATCTTATTCCAAAGAACGTATATTTCTTTGAAACTTGAGGTCACTAATCAGCCGTCTGATGATATCTTTTAAGAAGACATCATTACCTTAAATCCTAAACAATTTTAAATTTTAAAAAATCTGAAAAGAAGACTTGTGAGAACGTATATTTCTCTCATGAATTAAATTTAATGGTCACATACAAAATCCTGGAAAAAAAAAATTAACGCTAAATAAGTTTTTAAAAAATTAGTTAAAGTAATATTTTAGTTAAATTAAGGCTTAAAGAGATAAAAAAAAAATTAAGGATTAAATGAATGATTTAAGGAATTTTGAAGTGACCATAGGCATAGCTGGTTATGCCATCTTCCAGCAGATACCGCTTGTCGTCATAGGCCGACAAGGCTCTCTTGGTTTGTTGGAGTGAGAAGATGTTTAAAAATTCACTTACCGAATAATCGAAACGAAATCTGCGAAGCTAAAATAACTGTGAATAACTACACAAGTACGAACAAAATCGCGATGAGAAAAAAAAAACACGAAGTATTAAACACGTCTTTCACACTCAGGTATCTAAGTAGAAATGGCGAGACGGCAACCGGTAGCGTCTATATATGAGGGGTGATCACGTGACTTCACCGACCAATCAGGTTTCACGGTAGAGGGCGCTGCTTGGTTCTAACCGATCAGAGCGGGTGGGGAGCGAGACTAGGCATGTTTCAACACGCTTCAACGCGTTTGCGAGTGGAGTTGTTGTGTAACGATCTTGCTTGAAACAGTTAAAGTGATAGATAATTTGTTCGTGACGTCATAGTGTAGCGAATGGGTTTTTAGCGTAGACAGTTGTTTCAATTGGAGTAATTATGAAATTTATTAAATATAAAGATAATATTTAGTAATAATTATCAGATTTTATTATTATTATTATTATAAAAAATAAACTTATAAAAAAAGTGAACGTGAAAATTTACTTTACGAATAAAAATCATGTCTTTAAAATGTGTACGAATATCACTAAATAGGAGAAAAAAGTAACATACTTAAACTCTTTACGACAAATAACTTTAAAATTAACGAAAAAAACTTACTTTACACATAAAAATCACTTTAAAATGTGTAAAAATATCACTAAATAAGAGAAAAAAAGTAACTTACTTAAAATTTCTAAGATAAATATTTAACCTTTACGCGAAAATTCCCTTCATGTATAAAAATCACGACTTTAAAATATAACATGCAAGAGAAAAGTAACGTACTTAAACTTTCTACGACAAATAACTTTAACATTAACGTAAAATTTTACTTTACACATAAAAATCCCGATATTAAAATATGTAGAAATATCGCTAAATAAAAGAAAAAAAGTAACACACTTAAACTTTGTACGACAAATAACTTTGACATTAACGTAAAAAATGTTCTTCACATATAAAAATCACGACTTTAAATTTGAAATGTAGGATGAAAGTATAACATACCTATAATTTCTACGACAAAGAATTCAAACATTGCCGTTCATGTCTTTAAAATGTATAATGACAACTCTAACTTTTAGAAAAAAGAAACACTAAAAATTTATAAGGCAAAGAATTTAAATTAACTTTACATGTACTATCATACTCTTATATCAACGATAAATAAGATAAAAAAAAGAAACTCTAAAAATTTATAAGGCAAAGAATTCAAATAATACGCGAAAATTTACCTCACATATAAAAATTATGTCTTTCAAATGTGTAGGAATAACGCTAAATTAGAGAAAAAGAAATATTAAAAATTTATAAGGTAAGGAATTGAAACAATACGCGAAAATTTATTTCACACATAACATTTTTATCTTTAAAATGTGTAAGAATAATGCTAAATTAGAGAAGAAAAAAAAATAACATACTTAAACTTTCTTCGACAACAATTTAAACAATACGCGAAAATTTCATACACAATTATTTTCTTAGGTTAATGTTAAATAATGGGAAATTTAACAGAATAAAAATTTCAAAGATAAAGAATTTTAACCTTTACACGAAAATTTACTTCACATATAAATATCATGTCTTTAAACTTTAACGTGACAATTTACTTCTCATATACAATTAAACTCTTAGGTTAATGTTAAATAAAAGAAAAAGTAACATACTCAAAAATTTCTAAGATAAGCATAACGTAAAAATTTCATATCATGTGTTTAAAATGTAACATATAAGAGAAAAAAAAATAACATACTTGAACTTTCTATAGCAAAGAATTTAAGCGTTAGCGTAAAAATTTACTTTACATATAAAATTCACGTTTTTAAACGGGGTGATAAGCATGTGACGGTAATTAGCCAATCAGGTTAGCGGTAGGTGATACGCCACTTGCCGGCATTTTTAGACCGGAGGATGAGTCACGCTAATACTTGTTCAAACAGGTCGGGAGACTTGTACAGCAAGAACAACAGCATCGACGCGCAAGCAGCGGGTGATGCTGCGGTGTGTCAGCAGGTCTTCGAGATTATCGTTCTCCTACTTTTCCTTTTTCATAATGAAATGTTTGTGAAAACTTGGAATGAATGAAGTGGATTTCAAAGACACATTAGTAAGTGAAGGTAGAATTCGCATGGACTTTCTTCCAAAAAGTATGATTCACTTGGAGAATTTAAGATCATTTCTACTTGAAAACTTTTCTATTGTCTAAAACATTGAATATTGTTCAAACTCAGTGAGATTATATGCTACAATACGGGTAAAACTTAACAAAATTGTTACATTGAAGAAAAATAATAAGAGATTTAAAATAAATACTAGTTATAGATACTCCAAGAAAAAAAAATTCACCTCTACTTTTCAATCGGAAAATCAATGCAAGTTGGAAATTTATGTTACTTCAAGAAAGACTTAGACAATTTACTTTGTAATAATATACGTTAAGGTGTCGTATTAACTCGTGCAATACATGCTGACTAAGGTTTATTTTACTTATCTAAGAAAGGTGAATTGGGGGAAAATATTAAATAAATTGTAGATATTAAATACATTGTAAATATGCATTTAAGTTTTGAAAATCACCTGCAAGACTTTTAAAACATCTTAAGAAAAATTGAAAGAAACTTGCGAATTATATGTAAACTATATAACTTTTTATACTCTGAAAGGAAATCACAAGTAATTTAGTTAACTTTTTTCATGGTAACACTCATATTCAACGACATGTTTTAAAATTTAACCTTCTTTACATGATAATAGTTATAAATTTTTTCAATCTCAGATGCGATAATACTATTATTTCTAACATATATGTTACGAATTGTGTAAAGTTTTTAAAACTGTATATGCAAATCACCAATCAGAAACATAAAAATCTAACATCAATCAAACAAACTAAAATAATAAGATATTTTCCTTAGTGGAAATAGTTAACTATACTCATGTGATGGAATATACTTAGAAAATTTAAATACTGAAAAAAGTTTGCTAGGCAAACTTAAAGAATATTTTTTTTTTCTTGTGAAAAACTAGCATAAATTTGGAAAATGTAGAGTTTGTTACTACGTAAAATTGAACATCATCTGGACAAACTAAATTATACATGAATTTTTTTTTTATTTGAGAGGTGCTGACAATATATCATTAATATAGAGATTTTTAACTTCCACCCATAATTTCTAAATAACTTATACATAAATTTCAGAAAAACTGAAACGGAATGTGTTTTACAAGAGGCTTATTTTGTAAGATGAATATTCAATATTAATATAACTGAGCAAAGTTCATTCCGGAAAAAACTTGTAAAAGATACTTATATTTTGAAAATAGTTTGAAATATCCTTTTAAATTTATGAATGCTCGCTTTCGAAAGACACAAATAAAACTGATATTACTCATGATAATTAACACATACATAACATTAGTCAAACAAAGTGAAATTTTTATTGCTTGTGACCGATAACTTTTCAGTGAAGCAGAACTTACATAGGAAATTTGTGCAAACTTTTTCAACTTTTAAACCAAGTATCATGTAAAATTATAAATTACGATAGGAAATAGCATACTTCAGAATCCGAACAAGTCTTGTAGTTAAGCTAAATGTATTTCTCAAGGAATTGAAAGCATACCAGAGAAGTCCTTATCATTTCGCATCTTTTCTCATGTTGCAAGAAGACATACATTGTAAAAGATCGGCTTAGAACTTAACAAAAATCAGTAAAAATAAATATATTTTCTATGGCAAAGATAAAACTTCACAACTTAATTACTTAAATTTAGCTAAGTTGCATATGGTTTATTCACATAACTCGCATGTGCTTTGAATGTTGAAATATATTTGTCAGTTGAAATCAAACTCATCGAAAATAAATGCTATCTACATTTTCAAGTCGGAAATTACTATTAAATAAACTTTACATGTAAGACATTATCATGTTAAAAAGAAAAATCTACAAAAATGTAAATGATAATTTTACTGTTGGTACATAAATGATGAATAATTTATGATTTTATTCTAGGCAAACGTTTTATGGTCTAACAGAGAACTTAAACTTTAGAAGAAAAACGAAAAAATACAATTTTTATATCCTATCATGCTTGTCGAAAATTGAATTTATTAGCTGTTGTAATAGATTTTTATTGTCCAAATTTCTATAGTTCTTCCCAGTGCAATAATATTAAGTTCATGTGTAATGAGTAGGTTTTTTTTTTTTTGTTGAATCTTATAAATTTAATGAAATTATTATGACCTAAGAGATTGAGTGAACTGAATAAATCAATGACGTAAATTTAAACAATGACTTGAACTGATACATACTATAACTGTAAAGAAGTATGACAAAGTGATAGATGAAGTGAAAATATAAGTTGAGTGAAATGTGTTGAAAAAAGTTGAAGACGACAAGAAATTCATAAATGAGAATTATCATTGACTTATTTTAACTTCGTTTTTCTTGCTTATGACAAGAAAATACATTCTTGTTTATTAAGAACCAACTTGATATCTTATCATAGAATGACAATGATGAAATATCTATACATTAAAAAAAAAAATACCAAACTTAGACATAGCAAATTTCTTGAAATTCATGTATAATGTGAGAAGTTTTACTGGAAATATAGAAGATACAACATTGAAAAATGTGAATGTTTCGAAGTACTTTATCAGAAATTAAAAAAAAAAAAAATGCGCTGAGGTCCGCTATAAAATTTTTTAGGAGAAAGTTTAAACAAAATTTAAAATCAAACATGCTTTTAAGTGGGAACACATATATTAAAACTATAGCACATTTAACAATTTATATTATGTCATCTCAGTTGGTATCAAACTGAATAATATAAAAAACAATCACAAACTGAATAAACATGAAAATTATCAATATATGTGGAAAAGTTTCCTTTTTTCACATATAAAAAAAAATATAACACATTGACATACGTTAAGATCACGAAACATGCGTAATCATATACCGATAAGAGCAACCAATGTTGCGGGGAGATATTCACGTGATGGACAATATCCATGAATAAATTGAGTGATTTAATTTCTAATGCTAATTCCAATAGTATTTCACGTAACTTCAACTTTATATGTTACACTATAGATATATTTATTTTTCAAATATATTGACTTTCGAAAAATCATCCTTCAATATAAGAATGATCATAGTAAGAATAAAAGAAAAGATACTAAGCATTGATTTAAAGTGTATTTATTTCAACTTAGCAACAAATCATATGCGTGAAACGAAAATTGCCTCGAACCAAAGTATAACTATCCAATTTCATTGATTCCTACAAGGAAATTTTTCTCATCTAGTAATTGAATTTTTTTTTTTCTCGTACACATTATAAGTGTTGTCCAATCAGGTGTAGAATAGCTGAAGATATCCGACCTCTTTCTAAATATTAATAAGTCACTGTTGAAAAACTTATAAAAATTTCAATTTACACTTAAAGTTTTTTTATATATATATATTTCAAAGAATTTTTTCAAATCAATATGTATATTTAAATACTGAAACTTATTCACTTCAATAAATGTATGTTTAAGTTATAAAACTTGTCGTATGTATTGAAAAATTGTAACTTTTCGTCTTCGTATAAATCGATAACTTATACACTAGTTCTTCATCAATTAATCTTCTAAGTAAATCTTTCAAAGGCAAAAACATACCCATAGCTTTGCATTTGTAACAAGTTAAATTGTACATGTTTCATGTGAAAGTTACAAAATTTTATATATTTTCATGAAAAACATATAAAATTTTAATTTCACGAGAAACATGTACAATTTAACTTGTTACAAATGTAAAGCTATAGGTATGTTTTTGCCTTTGAAAGATTTACTTAGAAGATTAATTGATGAAGAACTAGTGTATAAGTTATCGATTTATACGAAGACGAAAAGTTACAATTTTTCAATACATACGACAAGTTTTATAACTTAAACATACATTTATTGAAGTGAATAAGTTTCAGTATTTAAATATACATATTGATTTGAAAAAATTCTTTGAAATATATATATATAAAAAAACTTTAAGTGTAAATTGAAATTTTTATAAGTTTTTCAACAGTGACTTATTAATATTTAGAAAGAGGTCGGATATCTTCAGCTATTCTACACCTGATTGGACAACACTTATAATGTGTACGAGAAAAAAAAAATTCAATTACTAGATGAGAAAAATTTCCTTGTAGGAATCAATGAAATTGGATAGTTATACTTTGGTTCGAGGCAATTTTCGTTTCACGCATATGATTTGTTGCTAAGTTGAAATAAATACACTTTAAATCAATGCTTAGTATCTTTTCTTTTATTCTTACTATGATCATTCTTATATTGAAGGATGATTTTTCGAAAGTCAATATATTTGAAAAATAAATATATCTATAGTGTAACATATAAAGTTGAAGTTACGTGAAATACTATTGGAATTAGCATTAGAAATTAAATCACTCAATTTATTCATGGGATATTGTCCATCACGTGAATATCTCCCCGCAACATTGGTTGCTCTTATCGGTATATGATTACGCATGTTTCGTGATCTTAACGTATGTCAATGTGTTATATTTTTTTTTATATGTGAAAAAAGGAAACTTTTCCACATATATTGATAATTTTCATGTTTATTCAGTTTGTGATTGTTTTTTATATTATTCAGTTTGATACCAACTGAGATGACATAATATAAATTGTTAAATGTGCTATAGTTTTAATATATGTGTTCCCACTTAAAAGCATGTTTGATTTTAAATTTTGTTTAAACTTTCTCCTAAAAAATTTTATAGCGGACCTCAGCGCATTTTTTTTTTTTTTAATTTCTGATAAAGTACTTCGAAACATTCACATTTTTCAATGTTGTATCTTCTATATTTCCAGTAAAACTTCTCACATTATACATGAATTTCAAGAAATTTGCTATGTCTAAGTTTGGTATTTTTTTTTTTAATGTATAGATATTTCATCATTGTCATTCTATGATAAGATATCAAGTTGGTTCTTAATAAACAAGAATGTATTTTCTTGTCATAAGCAAGAAAAACGAAGTTAAAATAAGTCAATGATAATTCTCATTTATGAATTTCTTGTCGTCTTCAACTTTTTTCAACACATTTCACTCAACTTATATTTTCACTTCATCTATCACTTTGTCATACTTCTTTACAGTTATAGTATGTATCAGTTCAAGTCATTGTTTAAATTTACGTCATTGATTTATTCAGTTCACTCAATCTCTTAGGTCATAATAATTTCATTAAATTTATAAGATTCAACAAAAAAAAAAAAACCTACTCATTACACATGAACTTAATATTATTGCACTGGGAAGAACTATAGAAATTTGGACAATAAAAATCTATTACAACAGCTAATAAATTCAATTTTCGACAAGCATGATAGGATATAAAAATTGTATTTTTTCGTTTTTCTGCTAAAGTTTAAGTTCTCTGTTAGACCATAAAACGTTTGCCTAGAATAAAATCATAAATTATTCATCATTTATGTACCAACAGTAAAATTATCATTTACATTTTTGTAGATTTTTCTTTTTAACATGATAATGTCTTACATGTAAAGTTTATTTAATAGTAATTTCCGACTTGAAAATGTAGATAGCATTTATTTTCGATGAGTTTGATTTCAACTGACAAATATATTTCAACATTCAAAGCACATGCGAGTTATGTGAATAAACCATATGCAACTTAGCTAAATTTAAGTAATTAAGTTGTGAAGTTTTATCTTTGCCATAGAAAATATATTTATTTTTACTGATTTTTGTTAAGTTCTAAGCCGATCTTTTACAATGTATGTCTTCTTGCAACATGAGAAAAGATGCGAAATGATAAGGACTTCTCTGGTATGCTTTCAATTCCTTGAGAAATACATTTAGCTTAACTACAAGACTTGTTCGGATTCTGAAGTATGCTATTTCCTATCGTAATTTATAATTTTACATGATACTTGGTTTAAAAGTTGAAAAAGTTTGCACAAATTTCCTATGTAAGTTCTGCTTCACTGAAAAGTTATCGGTCACAAGCAATAAAAATTTCACTTTGTTTGACTAATGTTATGTATGTGTTAATTATCATGAGTAATATCAGTTTTATTTGTGTCTTTCGAAAGCGAGCATTCATAAATTTAAAAGGATATTTCAAACTATTTTCAAAATATAAGTATCTTTTACAAGTTTTTTCCGGAATGAACTTTGCTCAGTTATATTAATATTGAATATTCATCTTACAAAATAAGCCTCTTGTAAAACACATTCCGTTTCAGTTTTTCTGAAATTTATGTATAAGTTATTTAGAAATTATGGGTGGAAGTTAAAAATCTCTATATTAATGATATATTGTCAGCACCTCTCAAATAAAAAAAAAATTCATGTATAATTTAGTTTGTCCAGATGATGTTCAATTTTACGTAGTAACAAACTCTACATTTTCCAAATTTATGCTAGTTTTTCACAAGAAAAAAAAAATATTCTTTAAGTTTGCCTAGCAAACTTTTTTCAGTATTTAAATTTTCTAAGTATATTCCATCACATGAGTATAGTTAACTATTTCCACTAAGGAAAATATCTTATTATTTTAGTTTGTTTGATTGATGTTAGATTTTTATGTTTCTGATTGGTGATTTGCATATACAGTTTTAAAAACTTTACACAATTCGTAACATATATGTTAGAAATAATAGTATTATCGCATCTGAGATTGAAAAAATTTATAACTATTATCATGTAAAGAAGGTTAAATTTTAAAACATGTCGTTGAATATGAGTGTTACCATGAAAAAAGTTAACTAAATTACTTGTGATTTCCTTTCAGAGTATAAAAAGTTATATAGTTTACATATAATTCGCAAGTTTCTTTCAATTTTTCTTAAGATGTTTTAAAAGTCTTGCAGGTGATTTTCAAAACTTAAATGCATATTTACAATGTATTTAATATCTACAATTTATTTAATATTTTCCCCCAATTCACCTTTCTTAGATAAGTAAAATAAACCTTAGTCAGCATGTATTGCACGAGTTAATACGACACCTTAACGTATATTATTACAAAGTAAATTGTCTAAGTCTTTCTTGAAGTAACATAAATTTCCAACTTGCATTGATTTTCCGATTGAAAAGTAGAGGTGAATTTTTTTTTCTTGGAGTATCTATAACTAGTATTTATTTTAAATCTCTTATTATTTTTCTTCAATGTAACAATTTTGTTAAGTTTTACCCGTATTGTAGCATATAATCTCACTGAGTTTGAACAATATTCAATGTTTTAGACAATAGAAAAGTTTTCAAGTAGAAATGATCTTAAATTCTCCAAGTGAATCATACTTTTTGGAAGAAAGTCCATGCGAATTCTACCTTCACTTACTAATGTGTCTTTGAAATCCACTTCATTCATTCCAAGTTTTCACAAACATTTCATTATGAAAAAGGAAAAGTAGGAGAACGATAATCTCGAAGACCTGCTGACACACCGCAGCATCACCCGCTGCTTGCGCGTCGATGCTGTTGTTCTTGCTGTACAAGTCTCCCGACCTGTTTGAACAAGTATTAGCGTGACTCATCCTCCGGTCTAAAAATGCCGGCAAGTGGCGTATCACCTACCGCTAACCTGATTGGCTAATTACCGTCACATGCTTATCACCCCGTTTAAAAACGTGAATTTTATATGTAAAGTAAATTTTTACGCTAACGCTTAAATTCTTTGCTATAGAAAGTTCAAGTATGTTATTTTTTTTTCTCTTATATGTTACATTTTAAACACATGATATGAAATTTTTACGTTATGCTTATCTTAGAAATTTTTGAGTATGTTACTTTTTCTTTTATTTAACATTAACCTAAGAGTTTAATTGTATATGAGAAGTAAATTGTCACGTTAAAGTTTAAAGACATGATATTTATATGTGAAGTAAATTTTCGTGTAAAGGTTAAAATTCTTTATCTTTGAAATTTTTATTCTGTTAAATTTCCCATTATTTAACATTAACCTAAGAAAATAATTGTGTATGAAATTTTCGCGTATTGTTTAAATTGTTGTCGAAGAAAGTTTAAGTATGTTATTTTTTTTTCTTCTCTAATTTAGCATTATTCTTACACATTTTAAAGATAAAAATGTTATGTGTGAAATAAATTTTCGCGTATTGTTTCAATTCCTTACCTTATAAATTTTTAATATTTCTTTTTCTCTAATTTAGCGTTATTCCTACACATTTGAAAGACATAATTTTTATATGTGAGGTAAATTTTCGCGTATTATTTGAATTCTTTGCCTTATAAATTTTTAGAGTTTCTTTTTTTTATCTTATTTATCGTTGATATAAGAGTATGATAGTACATGTAAAGTTAATTTAAATTCTTTGCCTTATAAATTTTTAGTGTTTCTTTTTTCTAAAAGTTAGAGTTGTCATTATACATTTTAAAGACATGAACGGCAATGTTTGAATTCTTTGTCGTAGAAATTATAGGTATGTTATACTTTCATCCTACATTTCAAATTTAAAGTCGTGATTTTTATATGTGAAGAACATTTTTTACGTTAATGTCAAAGTTATTTGTCGTACAAAGTTTAAGTGTGTTACTTTTTTTCTTTTATTTAGCGATATTTCTACATATTTTAATATCGGGATTTTTATGTGTAAAGTAAAATTTTACGTTAATGTTAAAGTTATTTGTCGTAGAAAGTTTAAGTACGTTACTTTTCTCTTGCATGTTATATTTTAAAGTCGTGATTTTTATACATGAAGGGAATTTTCGCGTAAAGGTTAAATATTTATCTTAGAAATTTTAAGTAAGTTACTTTTTTTCTCTTATTTAGTGATATTTTTACACATTTTAAAGTGATTTTTATGTGTAAAGTAAGTTTTTTTCGTTAATTTTAAAGTTATTTGTCGTAAAGAGTTTAAGTATGTTACTTTTTTCTCCTATTTAGTGATATTCGTACACATTTTAAAGACATGATTTTTATTCGTAAAGTAAATTTTCACGTTCACTTTTTTTTATAAGTTTATTTTTTATAATAATAATAAGAATAAAATCTGATAATTATTACTAAATATTATCTTTATATTTAATAAATTTCATAATTACTCCAATTGAAACAACTGTCTACGCTAAAAACCCATTCGCTACACTATGACGTCACGAACAAATTATCTATCACTTTAACTGTTTCAAGCAAGATCGTTACACAACAACTCCACTCGCAAACGCGTTGAAGCGTGTTGAAACATGCCTAGTCTCGCTCCCCACCCGCTCTGATCGGTTAGAACCAAGCAGCGCCCTCTACCGTGAAACCTGATTGGTCGGTGAAGTCACGTGATCACCCCTCATATATAGACGCTACCGGTTGCCGTCTCGCCATTTCTACTTAGATACCTGAGTGTGAAAGACGTGTTTAATACTTCGTGTTTTTTTTTTCTCATCGCGATTTTGTTCGTACTTGTGTAGTTATTCACAGTTATTTTAGCTTCGCAGATTTCGTTTCGATTATTCGGTAAGTGAATTTTTAAACATCTTCTCACTCCAACAAACCAAGAGAGCCTTGTCGGCCTATGACGACAAGCGGTATCTGCTGGAAGATGGCATAACCAGCTATGCCTATGGTCACTTCAAAATTCCTTAAATCATTCATTTAATCCTTAATTTTTTTTTTATCTCTTTAAGCCTTAATTTAACTAAAATATTACTTTAACTAATTTTTTAAAAACTTATTTAGCGTTAATTTTTTTTTCCAGGATTTTGTATGTGACCATTAAATTTAATTCATGAGAGAAATATACGTTCTCACAAGTCTTCTTTTCAGATTTTTTAAAATTTAAAATTGTTTAGGATTTAAGGTAATGATGTCTTCTTAAAAGATATCATCAGACGGCTGATTAGTGACCTCAAGTTTCAAAGAAATATACGTTCTTTGGAATAAGATTTTTTTTTTTTTGTTAGGGTGGAGTGCGGCGGTACCAATTCTTCCTAAAAGAGGTATCGGGCTGGAGGTGGGTCCTCACCTTTAATAAATAATTTTTCAAAATTTATTAATTGTAATTCTAAAGTCTTAACTTATTCAAAATTAGTTAGGGAAGGGGGGTGGGTAGATGAGTTACCATGAAGGCAACGTCCGATAGTCGATATTTTAACAATTGTTTGGTAAAATATTGAAATGTCACGTGTAGCTCGGGGTTAGGGTTCTTTAGACCCTTAGCAAATGGCCTTCCTTTTATTAACTTTTCAAATTTAACATTTTTTTTTTTTGTGTAACTTTGTTGCAGGTATTTTAACTTGGCTAAAGGATATGTAAGTAACTCGCTAGAAAACCAAACAGTCAATCATGAGTTAACTTTTGGTCACATGTTTAAAACTTATCAGTCACAAGCGAGCATTTAGCTGACCGATCAGAACTCGTTGCCAACACCTGAAAACTAAATTTGGTATATATCCAATGTTATCACCACTTAAAACGTAAATCTTAACATAGAATGACGTCATACCCACTGTGACGTCATTAGTAAAAATACCTATCACTCTAACTTATTCGTTTAGAAGCAGCCCTAGAACAATTCAGCTCTATCTTAAAGGTAAATCGACACTAAAAAGTGTTGCCATCGCTCTAAACTTTGATATACAACAAATTATGACGTCATACCCGCTGTGACGTCACGCAATAAAAACCTATTACTCTAACTTATTCACTTAGAAGCAGTCCTAGAACAACTCAACTCCATCTTAAAGGTAAATCGAAACTAAAAAGTGTTGCCACCGCTCAAAACTTTGATATAAAACACATTATGACGTCATCTGTGACGTCATACACAAACAGCTTATAACGAAACTAAAACAGCAGCAGGAGGGGAACAACTCAACTCCACTTCCGGTCACGTGACTTCCGGTGACGGCATATCCTGTGATGTCACTTCCTGTGACGTCATATCCGGTCACGCCCACTTCCGGTGACGTCATCGTCCCTCGTCCCATCCCGTCGCTCGGTCGATCCATGGCTCAGGATCGGCATTTTCTAACTACTCACCTCAGCTTTATTTTTTTCATGAAAACTGGACTGCATTTTATTGAAAATAATTGAAAAAGTTGTTTCAATTACTCAGACAATAATATTCGAAATTACGCGTGAAACCCCATTGGAATTTGAGTTTTACATTATAACTAATCAACTATGACTGCATGTTATACGAAGTTTTAATTATGAAAAGCTGGTGAATGTGTGCCATCCAAATCTTCATAGAATGCAGTTTTATATGCAGTTTTATCGACAACTAGTCTATCTACAAAATGTCAGCTCAATTGGATGATAACAAGTGTGTTCATTAGCCTTTCTAAGATTTACCGGCCCACCACTAACAAAATTGATGTTAATATAAAGAATTTAAAATGGTAGTTATTTAGTTAAGCCTTTTTTCTGTATTCTGTATTAGTAAAATATCAGTTTATCTTAACAAAGAACTTGAACGAGACCCAAAGACGTTTGTAAAGGATTTAAAAATTACAGGAATTAATGGAAAAATTATTACGCACTATAAAGAAATTCGAGGAAGAGGATATTTGAAACGTGAATTATCTGCCGGCAAATCAACGTGACAATCAAAACTTAGAGGAGCGGCCATATTTTGTCAATAGTATTTGGTGATAGAACACAGTATTTGGAAAAGGGACTGGTTCAGTATTTCAACCTATCCGTCTCCCTCCAAAAAGAGGTTGTAAATTTTAAAAGTGTTGGCTATTGTCGCAATTTTTAGTTTTGGGTTTTTGACACTCTTCGGTTTTTGTCTCCCAACGAGATAAGTGTTTCTGGGGTAAGCAGGAGTCAACACAGGTGCAATGGGAATGTGTACCCTAAGACCACGGTGATCTTTTAGTATTACGCTAAAGCCATGGTACGCCAAAGCCAAGTACGCCAGTGCCACGTAACCGTCCATACTGCGCCGCATTTAAAATAATTTTGCTCGACCTCCCGTTAAGTCTGAAGTCAATTATTTTTAATCTTTTGAACTCAACTATTGTTTTATTTGATTAACAATGCCTCGAACACTGATCAGCATTACTTCAAGTTGGTCTTCGCCTCATACCCCACCCTAATATCATTATGCAAAACACGGTGGTCAGCAACAGAGCCCAGGCAGACTTGGGGTTGGGTCAAGCCAGCCTTCACTGAAGAAAAACCTCATTATTTTTTAAAACATTTTTCCTTCTGAATTTTTGTTTTTGTTTAGTATCCAGAGAAAACACGGCGCCGGATTGTTTGGAAATAAAAATAATTAGATATACACTTCAAAGTCGAGCAGTAAAAATTAAAAGCCGTTTTATCTGACAAGGCTACTTAGAATTCTCCTTTATGAGATGCATCTAGGTTTTTTTCTTCTTTTTTTTTAAAGAGATTTTTTCCTTGACGAATCTTGGTATTTTTTCTTTTTATCTTTACTTTAACCTGTTTTAAAGTTGATAAAGTGTGATTTCTGTCTCCTTTCATTATCTTTATAGTGTATGTAAAACGATTTTTTTTTTTTGATAAATTATTGGATTTAAGTTGTCGTCGTGTAGGATAAGTTTTTGTTTATAGAAGGTTTTAGATAACTATTATTTTGAAAGATTTTTTTTATGGTCTAAGCTTCTTTCTTATTCGGGAAGTCTAATGATGTTTAGTTTAGCTTCATTTAAATGCATAGACATTTGCAAAATCAAACTTTCTTTTATAAAAACAGTTAAAGTTTTTTAAATAGGAACAACCCCAATTTCAAGTCACGTGCTGTTATGCAAAGTTTTTATTTGTTAAATAATGCTAAAGTGGTATTTTATTTTGAATTTTTATATGCTCGTCAAACCAATAAAGAAACCCAAAATTTAAAATAAAATTTTTTTTTAAAGATTATTTTGATAATTTATATGTATATTAAATTGATGTTTATTATAATAAATAAGAGATAATATTATTACAGCCTTAGACGACTAACTTATAATAATTTTAGCAACAAAAGCGCATGGTAACTTCACAGGTATAGGTTGTGTCAAATGTAATTAAAACAGATGAAATGTGACTGTTTTCTGATCATAGATTTTTAAATATATATATATATATATATATATATATATATATATATATATATATATATGTGTGTGTGTGTGTGTGTGTGTATATATATATATTTGTGAATTTTGGGTTACGATTTTGTGAGTGTGTGAGTGATATGGGTGTGTATAACGCACCCGGTGCCGGACAAATCTGCGGAGGCCTAATTAACCCACTTGCCGTCATCCAATCGAGCTGAAACTTGGCAGCTAGATTTGATATCGATGGATGACAATGCATTCTATCAAATTTTGGGGACTGTCACTCACTAAAAGGTTGCTTTCAAACACGCTTCTATAATCGCTTCAGAATACTAATAGATCCCATTTAAACGATCATTGTTGAAATTCTTTTCTGTTGCCATAATTCTTTTAATCAAAATAAATAAAAGATATGTGCTTCTATAGCATCACGTCAGACTTATCAGATTTTACTCATGTTCTATTATCTAGATAATAAGATTAATTCAAACATGTTCCGTTTGACGATATATAATGACTGAAACTTTCTCCTATTAAGGTTGACGAGGCAAAATCTTCGGAGGGCTAACTAACCCACTTTCTGTCTTCCAATCCTGTTGAGTCTTGGCAAATAGACTTGTTGAATATGACAAAGTATTCAATTAAGTTTTGGGGGCAAAAAAGAAGTCGGTAAATAGTTCGAAATGGATCTTTTGTTCTTAGAGGTCAAACACTATGATAACTCGATCTGAGCTCAAGAAATCGTAATTGCACATAAAAACTGACAACGCATATAAATGATTTATATTAAAAACTTTGTTTTTATGGTTTATACTATTAAAAAATCGGAACTCTCAAAATCAAACTTTCTATCTAATAATGAAATATTACTTGATGACTTGAGGTGCAGCATCAATTTATCACTTGTTAATGGGTATTCAGAATAAGGCCCCTCCTTATCAATAACCTAAAAATAACTTCCAGGATCTATTCCAAAAGTAACAGATTTTGTAGCAGCCCACACACCATCACCTTCGCCGTAAACAATATAATGAACTTCATATTGCGCAATTTATAAAACAACCGCAGCAGATTGCAGAAGATGCCTTAGCCTTAGGGAACACAATCAGTACACCCTCTACATACAACCAGAGAAAGAGATTAGGCCACGTGTGAAGAAGGAACAATAACACTGGGCCCCAATTACGCCGGATGACCAAGCCTCGGATAAACAAGAGGAATTAATTATCCGTCCCCGGATAATCGGATACGGGGGAGGATCTCGACCTTGTTCCGCGTTCCCTCTTCTTTTTGGGAACATATGGTCAACGGAATCCGCCTACAACTATTAGAAGACACCTGTTGAATGAAGGTGCATTGCGGCGTGAAAAAGGGCAGGATGCTTTGTCTTGTTGGGGGGTCGGTGACAAATTTAAGGAAGATGAAGTAGTTATAAAAGATATGGCTGATTATGGTCTGTTTTTGTGCCTCCGACTTCAATAAAGCAGAAAATAGTCTGACTTTTTTTTTTTTTTTTTTTGATTTTTGTACTTATGATTAAAAAAAAAATCCGTTTTTAGTTGTAAATTTCAAACATTAAATAGTAATTTGCTATAACACTTATTGAAGTCATAGTTTAAATTAAATTTCATTATAAATGGGTTTTTGTAGCATGCTAATATATTAACTACTAGTTGATTATAAAAAATGTATGGTTGGAATAAACTTCAACCAGTAAGGGATTTCAAAAACATTTTGTTTATTGCATATTCACTTCTATAACAGATGGAACAAAATGTTTTTTCATGAAGTTCAAATTATACTTTAAAAAAAAAAAAAAAAAAAAAAAAATGAAATTTAAAGTTTTCAAAATTAAATTAAAGAGCAAAAGAACATGATTTGAAGTACTTTTGCCGAAATTTATTTCATTATTTTTTTTATCGTACATGCTATTTTTTAATCATTATGAATTTCATCAAATTTTAGCTTTAGTGAAGTCAGATGTACGGAAAATGAAGAACACTAATTAGAAGGAAAGACTGTATAATAGATGTGGGTTACGCTTAGTTGAATATTTTTTTTTTTATGTGATTTGTGGATGCTGTTTGATTTTTCCTAGAAATTATAGTTCAATGCTGTGATTTTAAAAAATGGTTAGAGTTCAGTCTACTTTTGATAAATAATTATTTCCCATGCATTTGGAAGACATATATTAGGAAATATTTGTAATAATTAAATCTTTTTTGATAGGGGGAGGACTATACATTTAATTTCAAGATTAATATTCAAAATGATTTGAAATGCTTTTAAATGGCTCTTTAAAATTCATCATTTATTTAGTTAAACAATTATTTTCTTATAAATCAGCATAAAGTTTGAAATGTATTGAGAATTAATACACTGCAGTGGCAAAAAAAAAAAAAAAAATTAAAAAAAAAAAAAAAAAAAACACATTCCAATAACTAAATAAGGACTCTACGTATGATGTGGTATACATTGACGTACACTACTTTCATTGCTTATGTTAACAACTATGGTGTTTATTAAAAGTCTACGTATGCAAGTACTACCTCAGAAAATCTTCATGGTTTTTTAATACTTAACTATCTAAGTATCCTAAATGTAAGAATTGAAACAAGATGTGAACTTCGTGAAACTTACAATTTTAAGAATCAATATTACTTTAAAGATTTTTCTTTAGTGGAATGACATAAAATATATTAGTTAAATTGTAGCTAATAAGACTGTTTTATAAATTTCATGTCACGAACACAGAGCACCGATATTGTAACTTACAATAACTACTGACAGCGAAACCCCCTTTGTTATACATGATATAACCGATAGGAGCAAAGGATCACGTCCAAAATTGTATAATAGCTTCGCCATTCATCCCTCGATATGTCTTCCTAAGTCACCTGGCTGCAAGTTTACACCGGATGCCATAACGCGACACGTAAAAGGTCTTTCCACAAAATCTCACAGATTGCCAGCGGCGATTTGATAAAATATAATAATCGCCAGGCCGTGTTTTATTTGTTGCCTCACTTCGTCTCATCTGGATATGGAACGCCAGCTGCTTCGCGGGAACAGAGAAATTTCCCGCGCATTTCCTTTGTCTTGAAGGATGCGCGCGCACTTTCCACCACGTGTCTTCGTCAACCAGCATATGTGATGCGATTTCGTGTTGTTGACGTCGCGATCCGTGACGAGGATGTGACGCAGTTTCACTTTCACCTAAGCGGCTGACAGCATGAATGACAAGGATGATACAATATATCCACAACCACGTATGGTCTAATTCCAAAAAGACAGCTGTGCATTAACTGGGTAGTCGCCAAATAAGAATGGGAAAATCATAAAATTAAAACAGGATTGTGAGATGTAATTAATGCATTGAAACGCAGTGAAAGCCAAGTGAAAGTATTCACACGCCAAATGTTCCGTACACGAACACTGGTGGGGTAAGGGAGGAGATAGTTTTGAAAGTTTGAAATCTTAATGCAATGGCACGGGAGGTAGCAAACGTTGCGAATTCATTAAGTACTCAGACATAGTAAGATTCGACTGGTCATTTGATCAATAGCAATTTTCTTGCATAGGTTTTGCAACGACTTGATTTAAAAAAGGAAATTAATCAAAATAGCTAACATGGAAGAAATCGTAGCATACCAGAAACAAAACTAATAACACTAATCCCTTAGTAACAAAGCAGAATCCACAAATTGCTTGGCTAATGCTATTGGTTTGTCGCAGATTCAAAATTTCAACACAAACATAATTTCAAAAACATGTTTAACGATCCGATTTAAAACGGTTTACTAGTTTGAAAAATGTTTCGATATTGATGGTCACACCTATAGCACGAAATTACATTTATGACTCTTACATCAGAGTCAATCCAAATTACTTTGTAGTTTAAAAGAGTAATTGTAAATGAAAGTTTGTTATTTGAATTTAATTAGTACCAGGTTAAACTCCAATTACTATTGTTTGACTAGGTTACGGGATTGCGTTTCTAATGGTTAAAAAAAAACATATCAGAAATACTGCTTACCTGTATGCAAGAAGAGGTGGTTTCTTAAATTAGTTTGTTTGCTGAAGCCTCTGTTGCAGATATGGCACTTGTAGGGCCAGGAACCATTGTGGACGTACATATGACTTTTAAGATCTCCTGGTGTAGGAAAGGACTTTGAGCAGAGGTTGCATTTGTGCGGCTTTTCCTAAGGAAAAATATATTTATGTTAAATGGAAACTTGTAAAATAAAAAATACGGCAACTCATTTTATTTATTAAGTCTTTTGCATCGCCTTATCAAGTAGGTGCACATACAATAAGCAAAAATCGCAATAAATACTGTCTATTCGCTCATTGAATGACCATCGACCCTACCAGACTTTTTAAAAATATCAACTTTTTGATGTCGCCCTAATCAAGAAGGAAGCATCATTTCCAATTTTTATCATTTCACATTTACCTTTTCTATAGGTTCCGTAAAGGTTAATATCAAAACTAGAAAGTCCATAAAGAACGTATTTAAGACTGATGTCCTATTTCTATAATATATTTGCATAAAAAACTGCGTTACTCTGTGGTTCTGTATTTACAAAACTCTACGTTATCTTAGGATTCTGTATTTGCAACAACCTACTCATTCTTTGGTTCTGAATTCACAAAAACCTACGTTACTCTATGACTCTCAATTTGCAAAACCCTACGATATTTTATAGTTAATTAATTGCGTTGATGCTTCTTTTTTAGTTTCTATGGCAGAGTGATGCTTTGTTATTATATAGTTGCCCAAACAGTCTCCATTTACCATCAACCACATTCTCCCATTATCTTCCGCTGAGATCTTGATGAAACATCCCGCACTTTTTACGTTAACCGTTGCCTACATCGTCCTCCGCACCCATGTCTGCAGGCCATCAAGAACTCTGTTCCATGGTATTGTACAAAATGCTCACGTGCTGCGCGTATGTACCCTCGTTGATTCAAGTGGCCGGCACTACCACACCTCGAATTAAGCGGCTATAATACCCTCGTATTTGGATTACTGTGCCCCCTATCCACACCGCACCCTGTACAGCACGGTAATGTACCAAGGTGGGGTTTCTCTTCAACGGGCTGTTCGATCTACACACCCAGATATTCCACTGCCCATTTTTCTTGCCAGATTATTAAGTTCTGCCCTTAATGTCGACGATGTATTTAAGGGATCACATTGAATTGTATTTATTTTTTCTTCTTTCCGTTGGGCTGTTGTTAACTTCGCCTACTCGATGCCACGCAAAATGTTGTTTGTAGTGTATTATGTGCTGCATATCAAACTCGTTTTTCAGCCTATTAACATAAGCACTACACTGTAAATAGGTCTTTAGCCGTTAATGAAACTACTTTTTTAAAGTGCGGGAAAAGTAAACAGCCCGCACTTCCTGAATAGGAAATCAATGCAAATTTCGGTAGTTATCCAAGTTTTGATAAAGTGCAGATGTATTTTTACTTCAGATTGTATATACTTATACTTAATATTTGGTGTTTTATAGTTTTATCAAACTAATTTTAACATTATTATTTATTTATTGAATGCTTGTCTGTATTATTAATTTATATTACCAATTTTGTTGTGAATATTTTACAAACAAATGTATGTGCAGTACAAAATCAGTGCTTATTGATGTATATTTGAAACCGAAGTGATTTCTTCTAAACTCATTAGTATTTGCTTATTTACTTTTGCCAATATTTTAAAGTAAAATATTTTTATTTGTATAGTAAAAAAATGTAAGTTGAGTATTTTATTTGTATACTTTTTACCACTAATCTTAAGAAACCACAAAAATATTTCTTTTTTATTATTGTATCTAAATTTAACACCCTACATTCATTTATATATTTCTTGACGCTCTACGACTTCACTCAGTGTTTCTGACAATTAGGTAGTAGTTATTGCCACGAGAGTAAATACTTATAAAAAAATATGCTATTCGTCAACAGAAAAGAGATGGAGCTTGCATTTAGCAACGCAAAAGTATGAGATTATTTAAAGAATTGAAAAACTTTTACCATACTTATTTACCATAAAAATAATTGATATGTTAGCGAATTAAATTATTATGTATTTCAAAATAATAATCATAAATGTTTATTGTTCTTAGAATACAACCATCATAACATATGACACCATAAACCATTATAAAGCAATTGATAAAGGAACATTTCTAGGTGACAAATACAAAGACAAACTGGAGACAGAGATGCTATACAGACACTCATAACATCCGGGAAAAATTATTTAAATAATTGTTAAATCCCATTAAGAGCTTAAGATGGTAATCGATTATGAAAACGTGGATGGCTTAATAGAAGTTAGTATACTTTATAAGATAGGGTATAAAAGGATATTTAATTATTATTAAACTTCGTAAAATCTCTATTGATTACTAACCCTGAGGATAAAAGTTTCAACACAACAATGGACTAATCAATAAAAGCAAAGACGCAGAGACTATCAATCCTGATTATCATCATTTTTTCTCCCCATTTAATTACTTTTTAATTATCTACTGATCAAAGAGGGCAAACAAAGGGTTCGTATTAAAAGTGATCACTTGTCTGGAAAATATATTTAGCATATCTGCTCAGGAATGGCTTTTAAGATAACTATATCTGAACAGAATTTGAAAACAACACAATGCGAAGCAGCTTGAACATACTCAAACCAAACAAACCACGAGTTGAGTTACAATTAAAAATAAAAAGATTGTAAACGGTGGTGACACTAATATCACGACTTGATCTTTGAAGAATGAATGTTCACGTTTTCTTTTGTTAGGTTAGAAGACGGCTTTGAAGTGATCCTTGCAGCTTTTTTCATGTAAATTTTAAGGGAAGCAAACTTTTTGAATGGGTTTTGGGATTGTGAATGCAATAAATGACCTGCATTCATATATTCTAAAAAAGTTTGAGTGTTAACTACGTTTTCAGAAGAAAAAAAAAAGGGGGGGGGGAGAAGAAGAACAATAGGAAACAAGAAGAATATGCTGGGGACACGCGTATACCGTTGCTATTTTGTGTGGTTTGTAAAAGAAATATTTTTGAACACTTTATACTTTGTTCAACTATTGAGAAACACATTTGCTAGTTTGAGTGCTATTTTACTTTAAGTAATACTTATAAGTCTAATACACTGTATTATAAATAAAGTGTACTAAGACAGGTTTTTTTTTATATTAAAATTAGTCATTATCGTCAGTAACTATAATTTGTGAAACTGAGCTCTTTGTTAT
Source organism: Linyphia triangularis (assembly GCA_963978545.1). Lineage (NCBI taxonomy): Eukaryota > Metazoa > Arthropoda > Arachnida > Araneae > Linyphiidae > Linyphia > Linyphia triangularis. The sequence continues at coordinate 18,290,866 of OZ021732.1, forward strand.
TAAAATCTTATTTAAATTGAGTATTCGGTATTACATTAGAGTTGTTCAATGGTGCAGCAAACGGTTTTTTTTACCAGCTCTAAAATTTTATATCCATTTATTTTATGTATATAAATTTATGCATAAATAAAGTTGTATTGCTTTTGATTGTTTCTCTGATAAATTTTTTTTGCAACTCTTGCCAAAAACTCATGGACACATTTATAATATGTACATGTAGAAATTTGAATATATCAAGAGAAATGCTTCAACAAATTTAGGAAGACCTGGGAACTTTTGTCGTCTCTTAATGTTATCCTACATTAGATATGTTCAAAGGTGTGTGTCGAGCAATATTTTTTTTATCGGCTCTAAAATGTAATATCAGTTTATTTGTATTTATATATTTAAATTTATGTATAAATATAATTATATTGCTTTTGATCATTGCTTTGAGATTAGAAATATATGCAACTTTTGCCATAAAAAAACTTTTGATTAATGTTGAATTGGTACTTGTAGGAATTATAATATATCAAGAGAGCTGTTTTAACAAGTTCAGGATCATCTGTAAACTTTTATCATCTATTTATTTATTTTTCCTCTTTGAAATGTTTTATTTAACCAAAAGCTCATTAAACTTTGAGAGAATTACGAGACAGACAGTAAAGCAAGGTGCAGATATTAATGAGGTACCTTAGGCGGCTGGCTTTAAGAAAGCTTCGTGATACTGCACCTGTGAATATTCCACTGCTGGAAGGCAAGAATATAGTAATAAAAAATTACACGACTCCCATCATTAAAATCCAAAGATATCTGTAACACACGCTCGTATGAAAGAGTATAGATCACGCTGGTTTGTTGCCAAGACCGAGATCGTGAACAGCTACTTTGTAGTTTTTGACACGCTAATTATTACCACTGGTACAGCTACCAGTAGCTGGCATTCGGATTACACGTATCGATGTAAAAACATTGTCTGATTAATCTGATCCAATGATGACATTTGTTTTCTTGTGCTGGCAACGAAATTGACAAATCGTGACAGTAGGGCCAAGAATCTCTGTGTGAAATCGAAGAAGGACTACTGAGTTCCACGATGGAATTTGTGTTCTTTTCTTAACCTGTTCCACACCACGGGCCAAATTACCTGCCGCGGTAATTTTCTCATAAGTATAATAATTTTGAAGATGGGAAGAACAGCTTTCGGGAGTGAAGAAAGGAGTTAACGCCCTTGCGTTTTTCTGCAGTTGGTGCCATCAACTTATCCAGTTATAACGGCAGGGGATTCGGCTGAAATGCGGAAATAAACAGCGGGTTTTCTTCTTTTATAGCCATTTGAATCGGAAAGGTTTTCTTATGCTTATGTTTGATAGTTGAGTTTATCGGTACTGAACTGAAATCAAGGTTATGAACTCAAGCTATTTTCTTAAGCAGGTAAAGGTTTTGTATTTGTTAAGGTAATTAAAGTTTATTTACTATAATAAATTAAATGTATTGTGAATTTTATACTTACTTAAAATTTTGAAATGTGTGCTTATTGTCATAAGAATAAAATGAAGAAGTGTTATTCTTTTAAAAATTTGTTTTGAATTTCTATTTTGCTTTGGATATTTATATGTAACCACGTGATTAAATTTTTTTATATAATGCATATAAAACTGATTTTTCCCATTAGCATTAACTATTTTTTTTTGTAGATTGCATATAGGTAATTCTATACCTTAAATATAGTATTCACTAAAGAAGAAGAAACTTTTATATAGTTGGTTGTTACTTTGAAAAGACTTACAATATTTTGAATAGATAGAGATAAAAAAAAACGTGTGTAGTTTCTCTCAAAACATCAGCAATAAATAAAATATTGCGTCAAAACCAGTGTGAAAGAAAATATATATATGGTAATATATAAATATATAAAAAAACGAAATCTCTAGATTTTGAACCTACATTGAAAATATTCTTGTTTTTTTTTTCAAGCAAATATCAGTCTCAAAATATTACCCCCCAGCTTGAGAATTTTAGTCTTCTTAACAAAACACTAGATACCATTACAAAATATGTTATCCCTATCCATACAAAGCGTGTATCTGGATGTCGAGTACATTACCTACTCTGTTTACACGAGGACATCTGTCAGTATATACTTGACCCAACAGATTTTTGCCAGAGGACGCTGTACCAGAGAGAGAGGCAAGAAAAGGAAGATTATATCCTCCTTCCCATTATCAAAATATTATCCCATGCGTGGTGAATCTGTGGAATGTCTTCATGAATTGGTTGTTTCTTCTTCGGCTTGAGACAATAGTGATGCACGGGGCGTTTTGAACGTTGATGTCTTGTTCTTTTTTTTTTGTTGGGTGGTGCCCCGCGCACGATGCCGCGTGTTTTGTTTCTTGCGCAGCTTCTGTTGATGCAGGTGCGTCGGGTGTCGTACTTCTGTGGTAAACCCGATTCAGACTAATTGATGAGGATGTTTCGTAATAGGGATGCTTTCAGATTAATATGAGACTGGGAGAAACTGAGGTGAATATTTGAAAGTGTTTCCTTGCATAGTTTTGATTTTTCCTGCATAATTTGGGATATTAATGGCATGTATTTGGATTTTTTCTTACATAATTTTGGATTTATATTTCAATTCAGCCTTTATCAAAGTAAGAATAATAAATATATTTATAATAATTTATTTTACTTTTTCATCTTATTTTTCAGAAATATGAAATGGTGGTTAGAAAACGCGTAAGAGCCCCACAAAAACGCTGGCCTACGACATTAGCTAATCCCGATGTTGATTGGGGCGTTGTTACAGATATTGGTTAATCGCGTCTAATGTTGGTGAAAATATACTTGGAATTTTGAAATATAAATGAACAGTTTTAAAACTGAAATTTTTTATTTATAAGAAAGAATGGAGGCCAGAAAAATATGTTTTGAGATGTTTTTGACACGCTTATTTAAAAAATTTTTTAAAAAATCATTTATTTTGGATAGATGTTCAATTGGCTAATATTCTAGAACAACTGTTTCAGACATTGGCCAATACTACTGTGCTACACAGGAGTATGTTTGGGATTAAGATAATTGGGCTTTATATTTCATTTGAGATTTTTAAAATTTAGAAAAGATAATTAATTTTAATTCTTTGATATATATTTCGTAAATGGTATAGAATGGGATGAATTGAAGATGCAGAGTGAAAATGCTCATCCGTAAAATATGAGTATTATAATATGTATAAATTTGGTGCGAACGTTTATTTTGAAATTCTTAACGGCGTTTGTTTGGTTCGGGAGTACAATGATACATAAAAATATATATTTTGACGAGTTATGGATTTCCTTTCAGAACGAATTTTTTAAAATTACTTTTTGATTTTGTTACTTTCAAATTAGTAATTATTTTTCTGATTAACATGGATTTTGTTCCTGGACGCTTCCATATTTGGAAAGAATAACATAATGATACAATTAATAATATTTTTCAACTTAATTCTTTTTATTTTTAATATTTACTGTTATATTGGGACATAATAAAGGATCTAATGCCAAAACCACAAGTGCAAGTTGCTCAAAATTAATCATACAGCAAAATTTATTAAATGATTTCCAAAGTGATAAAATTCACAATTTAATTTTTTGTGATGGAATAGTATGGTACCTTGGAGTATATAAAAAGGTCTAAGACTAAAATTACAGATTTAAGTTACTCAATATCAATACCAAGATAAAAATGTAGCCAAATTAAAAAATTAAATCACATGTTTAAATATAAAGCAGATATTTTTAACTCTCCAAGCCTGATTATGTATTTATCTGCCGTCTAAAAATGATTGATGAACCAAATTAATTAAATAAGCAAGCTCCAATCAGAAAACATTGCTTCACACGCAACACAGGGCAGGTGATAGATGCCGAATGAACATTGCATATTCCATGAGATTATAGATGGGTCGTTAAACCTCTTTTTTTTCACCGCAATATATAATCTGCGACAAAAAAGCACATGGCCTACACTTTGAGCAACCATCAACGGATTTTTCCACAGTAATATCTTTCTCTGGTCTTGTCGAACAGCAACACACAAACCACCTGCAACGCCTCGCCTCAGGCCAAAGAAGAAGAAGGTTTTTATAAAAATCAGAGGACAGCTGAAGTTTTTTTCTGCACCGGGCGGAAATTACAGAGCCTCTTGTTCCACAGTTTAACTACCAGTTTCTAGATGTGCAAAGTGTGGGGGATACACAGGAGTTGTTGCGGGAACACCGGTAGTCCAGTCGACAGATACACCTGCTGGTCAATTGGGGCTTCCATCCATCGATTCTTTAGAGATCTATGTAGACAATCCCCCTCTAAATTGGATCTCCAGGCAGATGGTGCGGAATCTTTTTGTCGGATTTTTCCTTCGCTTTATTTGGGATGGTTTTGTGGATGCGCTTAAATAGAGGCCTAAAACTGGTGCTGATTTCACGATATGTTGCGATGAGAACAATGGTGGTGTATTTCTTATCAAATTTGAGTCGTAAGAAATCCTGTATGATTTTTAACATAGTGTGGTTTGGTCAAAATTGAACCCTCCTTTATCTTTTTATACATATCTGTTGTTTTCTTTTTTATTGATTTTATGCTAAATTGTCTAGTATTGATGATGTGAAATCGTTAACAGAGAGCATTATTGGTATAAGTTTTTAAATAGGAGTCTTTGCGTTACTATACATTAGTATACATAAGATGCTTTTGAATTTATATTTTCCTTAGGCAATATTTTATCCAAGGCATTGGGAGTCACATTCGGCTCATAATTATTCTATCCGTGATCTTCAAGAAAGGTGTTACATTTTCTTTAATTTTTCATTAAACTCTCCTAGTTGTCATTACTTTTTAACACTGATAACCACTGAAGCATATCGCGTATTAAAAATTAATTTGTTACACTCGGGTAATAACATGTAATAATAATTCATCAATGTATTGTTCGACAATTCAATTTTTTTTCGCTGCATTTTTCTTCAAAACTACATGAGACCGTACAATTAAATAGAAAAAGAAAAGAAAAAAAAAATTACTTAAAAATCATTCATCATTTTTAGAACTCTAGATGAGATAGATTTCGCAAAGAACTATCTGTTTCAGAGCGTTGAAATCGTTGTATTTACTTGAAAAGTGAACAAGGTATTTTTCAATTTCACATTTTTCTAAAAATTTGCTGTGCAGATAATCAAATGATAGGCGTGTTTTAATTTTAAAATTAAAATGGAAACCACGAAGGGACTATCGATTACAAGCAGTTTTTTTTCTTGTAAAAATATAAGTCTCCAATGAAACAATTGACCTAAGTTAATTCTGATACTTAATGGGTATAAAATAATCCATATTGTCTGAGTAGTCACCTACAAATAGAAAAAGTCACAATAATCCAATCGCAAGCACTCTTATCAGCTTCTGATCTTCCGAATCGCTCACAAAAATGAAACGCAGCTTCCAACTGGACATTAATGTTTGTTTTATACATAATTTACTCTCTGTTCTATATATTAGGGGTAAGAGTATTTCTCGGTTGTATTTCATCGTTCTTCTTTTCACCAACCCTACCTCTGTCCAAATAAATTGTCTCTGGTCGCGATTCCTTATGAATCACAATCTTGCTAAAAGCTCTTGGTGAAGAAGTCAGAGCTGATCATTTGCTATGATTTAAGTTTTCTGGTAGTTAGGAAGTTATGCTTGCAGAAGGTGTGGGTATCGTAAAGTGGATAGTTTAGTAGTCGGTGATGTCAATTCTGAAATCATAAAATTTAAAAAGTGTTTACTTAAAATACATTTAGGTTCGAACAGATAACCTAGAAGGAGAAATATTTTGATGTAAGCTTTTGCCGATTAATTGCCACTTTCACTAAGTGCTTGTTATTTTGGAGTTATTATTTGGTGAAAGTCGCCGGTAGCAGTATTAGAAACAAGAATGTTTTTTTTTTTTTAATGATTTTTCTTGCAATGAATCTCAATTCACTTAAGATTTCACACGATGTCAACAATTACAGTGTGCTTGATAATATCCCATTAGACGAAGTCCTAAATATGAATTTCTTGCGATTTCAAACATGCAACTGTCCAAGCCTACTTAGTATTCAACGTCAGCATTTTTATATTAAGATCTTACACAAGCATGAGATGTTCAGAGCATCTTTCATTTTTATTTCAATACGTTTTCACCAAGAAATTTCGAAATGATTAAGAAACAAAAATCTAATAAACTAGACTTGTCAGTTAAAAATATAACACAATGTCACTGGTTGGTTGGTTGTTTTCAGATTATCTGGTATCGTCAGCAACACGAGGGCTATAGCACTCCAAAACATTCGTCATTTGACAAACCAACATACATTTACAAACACTCAGGCCTAACACGGGACTCGAAACCTCAACCTCGCGGACTAGAGGCTAGCACGTTAACCACTATACCGTTTGGTCAGCTGAGCAGGCTCTAGAAAGAAACTTCTCTTCACTATTTTTGAATATTATGATTTGACAAGTAAAGAGGTTGCTTCTATTAATTTCCACATAGTTACATTACCACATTTTGTTGCTTTAGTATCGAATTGAATCAAGAGAAAAATTTCTCTTAATTGGATTCGCCACTCAAAAATAGAAAACTCTATGGATGAAAAATAGTGAAAGATAGTGGCTGGTTGTAAAAATAGACATACTTTATTGATTTAGTATCATTCTGAAAAAAGAAAAGAAATTCTCATTCTGAACTTTGTATTTCAACTTCCTAGTCACGTATAATTCCACTTTTTCCTTTTGCCGGGCCTTTGAAGGGCCTCTTTTTATATATCCATGTTTCGCAAACATTTCCGGCCACAGACATCTTTGGCTTAGCAAGTGCGCTGATGATATGACAATATGACTTTTTTTTCCGAAAAGCGGAAGGAAGTCATATCGAAAATGATACGACGTGATTCGTTTAATACCTACAAAATTGGAAACAATTACGATACTGCTTGATCGCAGGACGAGTCCGGGAGAGAGTTAAGTCTTGATGTTGAGACCGTATACTTTATGGTGATGAAACATAGACTTTTGGCACAAGTTCTATGTTATAAAATTAGAGAAAACTTGTTAATTACTTAACAATTTCATGGAAGCAAATGACTTGGAGAAAGATCATTTATCGTTGCATTACCAACGCTTAAAAATTATGTCAAATTATCGAGTTTATTTAATTAATAATCTAACATATTAAGAAAAACGCGATAAAAAGGGTACCACTACATTTTGTAAAGTATGATAATGCCAATAAAAAGCCCTGGAGTATTCATATTTAATGCTGTATAATTTTAATTAAGGTAAGATTACATTACCATTTATTATAGAGCCAGACCCAGAGAGTTACGCTTCGTTGACTCGGCGTCTTAGAAGAAGATATATAAACGTACATTTTTATTTTTAAGTTATCTATAATAATAAAACAAACTGTGTGTCTGTTTGTCTGTCTGTGGCTCTGATGATCTATAGAAACCTACTTAAAATTGGAGTAGAGCTCTGAAATTTTCAACACAAGAAGTTTTGGCCTTCTAGTTGTATACATGTCGAACAGAATGTTAAAATTTTAATTAGTTCTTTTTTAATTTTTTTTTTTTTACTAAGTGACTTTAAATAGAGATACAGCTTTGAAATTTTCAACATAAGTAGTTTTGGCATTTTAATTGGACTTTTAAAAAACAGAATTTTAAATTTTTATTTTGTTCTTTTTTAATTAATTTTTGTAATTAATTAATAAACATTTTACAAAACGACTACTAATAGGGCTACAGCTCTGAAATTTTCAACATAAGTAGTTTTGGCCTTCTAATTGGACTTTTGAAAAACAGAATTTTAAATTTTTATTTAGTTTCTTTTTAATTATTTTTTTTAATTAATTAATATATATATTACAAAACGATTTCAAATAGGGCTATAGCTTTAAAGTTTTCAACATGAATAGAGTTGTGGCCTTCTAATTGGATTTTTGAAAAACAAAATTTTAAAATTTTATTTACAAATTTTTTTTTGTGTTAATTAACAAATATTTTACAAAACGATTTGTAATTGGGCTACATTTCTGAAATGTTCAGCACAAGTAGTTTTGGCCTTCTAATTGGACTTACAAAAAGAATGTTCAAACTTTAATTTGTTTTTTAATTAGTTTTTTCACAGAAAGTGACTTCGAATAGGCCTAGAGCTCTGAAAGTTTCAACGTAAGCAGTTTTGGCCTCAAATTTAGTTTTCCGCAAACACGTATTAAAATAATCTTAAGGGGTGTTGTATTATTGTATCAACGTGGAATTTTTTTTCTTGACAAGGGAGAGGCTTCCAATATTAAGGCTTTACGTAGCAATCATATTTTAGTGAGTGAAGCGAGCTTATGCTTACGCAGCAATGAAACTTTCAGCCACCGAAGCAAGCCTATGCTTGCATAGCAATGAACCTTTCAACGAGTGAGGAAAGCCTTTGTTTATGTGTCCATGAACTTTTCAGCGAACAAAGCGATCTCGATTTTACGTAGCGATGAACCTTCCTGTGAGCGAAGCGCCAAAAAATGGGTCCTATAAACGAATGACAGATTTCCGCAACTCGAAGCCTCACAGCTACCTAAAATATTGCACATATTAAAATTTCGTAATGAAGCACGGGTATTCAGCTAGTTTGTAATAAAATAACAAAATAGTTATTTATGAAACTAATTACTTGCAGAAATATTTTTAACACATATATTTATTAATGTTGGCAATTCCAGTCAATAATTTTTTTCTGAAAATATGCAATTTCAGTACCAAGATTAAATAATATTTGAGCTCGAGGCCTGCCAAAAAGTACATATTATAACAACGTGCAAAAAATTAAACTTTTTTAAAATTAATTTCGAATCCAAAATCATGGCAAAATCATGACTTTTTCGTGAAGAATACTGAAAAGTAATTTTCTCGCACGCCTCTTGCTCAAATATTATACAGTCTTGGCATTGAAATGACATATTTTCAGAAGAAATTCATTGACTGGAGATGCCAACATTAATAAATATATGTATTAAAAATATTTTTTGCACGTTGTTATAAAAAATATGGCATGCAACAAGTGGAAAAATATTTTTTCGAACTCGGTAAATTATTTGACTTGTGCTCTCGCACTCGTCAAATAAGTGTTTTGTTCGAAAAAGTATTAATTTCCCTACTAGTTGCCAAAATAACTATTTTCACATCAGTTACTTTCTCGCACTCCTCGCGATTAAGTGTTATTTTCCCCACGATTTACGAGTAGAAAAATTATATTTTTTTGCAAGAAAAAAGAAGTTTGTTTTTCGGGGATCAAGGTCTTGGAGGAAACATTGTTGTGTTGTATGATCATTAATTTTAGTGCTTCGATAGGTGTGTTCCGAAATATCATGCTACGGGATTTGTGAAAGTTTTCTTTTGGTGTACTGAATTTAAGAATTCATTAATTATCTTTTCATCTGTATCTCTGACATGTTTAGGAAGGGGTGAACGAAGGTGTAGTCGCGATGAACCCTTTCCTTTTTTGTGAAATCATCTGCCGGATCATTAAATGCCGGAAATAGGAGGTGGTAGTTCGCAGGCGGAAGAAGTAAAAAAGAATCATCATCAAGAATCAGGCACTAATTGAGAGTTAATGAGGTCAGGAGGTGGGTCACGAGGTACGAAAACGCAACTCTGACTTGTTGCGACACCTTTTGCCTCCACGGGGTTGAAGACGTATCCAAGTCTAAGAGTAACAAAATATTGCAAAAGTTTTGGATTCTATAGGTTTGAAGGAATTGGAATCAACACTTCGAGCACAGACTGTGGAACATATATAAGATTGCAATGGATTTGCTATGAATGCGAAGATTGTTGCATTGAATCAAACACTTCAAGCAGAGTTGTTGCACGATTGCATTGTATTTTTTATGAATGCAAATATTATTGCCTAGATTCAACATTTCAAACACAAACTATTGAACAAGCTACCGATTGCATTGTATTTGGACTGAATTCTGAGATTGTTGCCTCGAATCGAACCTTTTTATATCAGTTTAAATTTCTATGGAATTTGATCCTGTGTGCAAGGAATTTTGCATGAGAACAACACTTTCAGCTAGACGGTTGAACATATAAAGGATGGCATCGGATATGGCTTCATACAAAGATTGTTGCATAGAATCTAATTCTTTTATATGATTTTTCAATTATATTGGAAGCTGGATGATAGGATTTTTCCATTGTCTTTACACACAAGGTTGCAAGCATGGAATCAAACTCTTCACTAACAGCACGTTGTAAAAGTTTAAGATTTTTTATTTTTATTTAATTCTTGCTACAAAGATTATCTTATAGAGCTATATTTATTTCTCAACAAATTCAGGGCCTAATATATTAAGATATCCTGGTTAAATTGTCTTCAGACGCTTCTGTAAACTTGTTTATAAATTTGACTAGATGCTATGGCTGCTTTAAAGGCTGTAAAATATGTCCTGTTGTCTAGTCTATTCTAGCCGTTTTCTGATAGTTTTGTAGATTAGAGATGGCAAATACGAGTTCCATACACCTAATCCCACTTTATACAAAGACTAACATATGAAATGAAAAAGAAGAAAAAAAAAATGAACTAAATAAAGTAACTTAATACATTCCAACAAATGTATATGAATGATTTTTTACTACCTTTTCAATTTTAACACATCAAATGAGAACACATTAAGACATCCTTCACTACAACCGTTTCATTTACAAACACATCCTCAAACCATCACAATTTTCCTCAGTTTGCTAAACCCAGGATTAAACTTTCTCCGCGCTATAATTACATTTTTAATTTTTCATTACAAGATTTTGTTAACCTTTTTTCTTTTTATAAACACCTACTTGTGATCGTAATAAGGTGAAACACTTCCTCATTTCTTTCAAACACTTCAGTTGAATATCAATTACCTGGTTGACAGGTTGATGCATAGGACGCGCATCTCAGCACAACCTTAACAATGCAATGAAACAAATATTGAACCCTGCTTTTAAGCGGATGATCTGCATGTGGCCTATAAATCCAACCTCCTTAGTGCATTCAGACATGTCTGAAGGCGAACACAATTAATAAGAGCATCGGGTATCTTTTCCCCTGTGATGCATTGTTGTGTCCGTCATACTGGTCCTTTTTCATTTGTAACTGAGGATTAGCAATGCCGTAGCACTAAACATTGTATCCTCAATACCACGTGTTCAAAAAGATGAGGAAGCTGAGATTTGCTTTGAAATGAGTGCGCTTAAGGATAAAAAGTAGTTTCATTCGTTCAAGTAAAAGCCCATAGTGAATTTTTAAGGGGTTGCAGTTATCGCAATATTATTGAAATTGCAATAATGAAAAATTATATTATAATTGGATTAATATTAATAAAAATGTATTATAATTACAATAATATTATTGTTGTTCTAATAGTTGGGTCATTACTCCAAGATATATTTTGCTTTCATGTAAGCTACATGAATATTTTTTTTTTATAGGTTCCAAACATTTTTTTTAATATTCCAATTACTTTCAATTCAATAAATATTGTACTAATAACAATTTTGTAATTCTTAAAATGTGTACTTTAAAAAAATTGAGTAATTTGAAAATGGAGATTTGCATGACTAAGTGGCATGCCCTTATTGGTTAATATTCCTTTTTTCTATTTCAATAATTTAAAGTAGAATAACAGTGGTCAAAACTTAAGTTGCTTTAATTATTATATATTTATCTTTCTAACTAGTTCCTTCACTAGTGTAAAAGTGAAATAACTGAGGGGGGAAAAAAAATCCTTTTTTTTTCCTCCTTTTTTTTTTCTTTTTCTTTTCCCCATTATATTTCAGTATCACGATTACAAGTGAGCAGACTATTTTTTGCAGTTGGGGTGTTTAGGTGCCCTTGTGTGTCTCTCTCTCTCCCTCTCCTCCCCACTCCCCCTCAAATATTTGTTGGTGATGTGTGTGTGGGGGGGGGGGGGGGGAGTGATTTTGACATTATGGATGTCAAAAACACTACAGGTCGAAAAAGGAGATGGGCAAATGTTAATCCACCCTACTCGACATTCCTGCCTTTCCGAACTGGACTAGAACCTGAGTTTACATAAAACAAAATACTCTAAAATCTTGCTTACACCATTGACTCGCGAGTGACAAAAAACTTTCAATAAATAAAACAAGTAAACCCAGACTTATCCTACATTTCTGATTGATAGCTTGATCAAGCAACAGTCAAGAGTGACTTATGCCTTGCCAACGATACCAAATGTGTAGCAATGTATATTAGCATACGTGCTTTGCAGCTACCTAGGTCAGAATAGAACCTCCGGCGTTTCGATTAACGCTTGCATCGACTGTAAGCATATATCAATAGTTCTCCTGATGTTTTTATTGCTTCCTTTGTCGCAAGGTTACAAAAGAGAGCTAACAAAAGACTGAAAGGTTTGTCAGATCTCTTAAAAAGGCTCAGATTACTTTTTTGTTATTTCGAAAGGATTTTGCATTTGATAATATAACGCTTCGAGTTCGAATAAATTATGTTGCTTTGGTCGGCTCTGTTTACAGTTCGAAAGCTGTCTGTAGTATAATAAATATCATTCTTGAAAAAAGTTTGTAGGTTATTCTTGAAAGTCTAGATTGAAGTAGTAAATATAATTGAATAACTCATTTAACAAGTTTTATAAATGATAAAGCTATTACTCATTTACCTAATCTGACATGGTTTAATTAAAGATAAATAACTATTCATCGTGTAATTTGATGTATCTCATATTTCTACAAATAATCAATATGAGCTATTTAGGTAAATATATCGCAATACATTGTAGAAATTTACGATATTTTTTTTTTTATCTTAACTCATTAGAGTTTTATAAAAAACAGTCTTTTAAGGTTTAATATACAAGAATATTCAATATTTAAATTTTTTTAATTTACTGCTTAGCTCTAAATTGTGTTGTGAGTTGGAAGAAGTATAAAAGAAAAAATGGGTTGGAAAATATATTTTGGAAACCTATGTTATAAATGAAGTTGTTCAATGTATACAACTTAGGGCCTTATTATACAGAGCCACTCGAGTGGCGAACGTGCGCCACCGCTTCTGGCCAATGCTGTGGCTCGGTATAATAAGTTCCATAGGATTGCATGTTTAGCTTCGAGTGGATTGTTTGAGCAGTTGAAGCGGTCGCGCGCGTTTGCCACTCGAGTGGCTCTGCATAATAAGTCTCTTAAATTTAATGTCATTGATTTGTAGTTGATTTTTTTAATAATATTTCAAATCCTAACATCGATTGTTATCAAGCTTATCTGCATATTTAAGGACATGTCATTTTAAACACGCTTATTAAGTTGGCAATTATGTTTGGAGGTATGTTTGATCACCCACAGTGATATATAATCAAATAATCAATCTTTAAAATAAGTATTTTTAAACTCAAAATGTCAAAAGGCGAATTGATTACGTTCCTGCAAAAAAAAAAAAAAAAAAAAAAAAAAAAAAAAAAAAAAAACCCACAGTAAGTAAACTGTGATGAATTAGAAGAGAGGAACACTAATAAACAAAAAGTTGTGAGTTTAAAACGAATATAATAATGGGTAATTAAAATTGCTTCGGTCATTTTATGATTGTTTTTAGTGTAAGCAAGATCGATCATGTATCAATTCTTGTCAAATGATGACATGTGTTGATCGGGCCTCGGGTTTATCGATTTGTTTTGAGTTTTGAATAAAATTTTCAAGAGGTTAATTCATTATTGAAGTGCTTTGCATTCACAATTCACTTCATCAATCGATTATATTTATTACAATGGAATGACTTCCTTTTATCTTTAATAATCAATTGATTTTGGATTCAATGGTATGTAACTTATCTTTACATATTAAATAAACATAACAAAGTATATAGGAAACTTAGCTGAAGTGTCCGTGTTTCCTGGGATTAAATAGCTGTGGACCATAGTTGTCCGGTACAACCGGGCTCAAATTTTTCAGTTATTGGCCTCCCCTAGTATCGATTTTACCCCTTTAACCACTATAAAGCATTGAAATTAATTGTGCTCTCGATAATCAGGATTAGGCATGTTACAAATAAAAATGATTCTCAATTAAAATTGGCTCAGTAGTTCTCAAATTATTACCATATCTTTTTAGAAATTGGAAAGGGGTGGGGGTGGGGGGGGATGAGCTTTTTTTTTTTTTTTTAAATCTCATGTAACCAGTGAACTTCCTATTGTTTCAAAGAACAAGTTTGCAAAATCTCAGCAAGATCGGGAATAAATCTGTAGATTTTAAGTTATAGCCATTCCTTTAATGGGTGGAAAAGATAGAGGGTGATGGTTTTTCGAAACATCGCGCAGCCAGTGATCTTCCTTTTGGTTATAAGATCAAGTGTTCAAAATTTCACCAAAAGCGTAATAAAGCTGCATATTTCTGTAAAAAACAAACGCTCACTCTCAAGGATACTCTTCTTTTTTTTTTTAAATACATATATAGATTCCTTATCTTCTTAATATTCCATACTCTATCGACTTGTTTTAACAAATCTTCGCGTATTCAATCAACCACCATGAACCAGAAGAAACAAATGGGCAAGAAAATACATGTAAACAAAAGACAGCATCACTTACTTTACTGTGCGTCATTCTGTGGTAGTAGAGGTTGGAACTCGCCGTGAATCTTTTCCCGCAGACATGGCACTGATGAGGCTTCTCGCCGGAATGGATTCGTCTGTGGGTGTTGAGGGAGCTGGAGGTGCTGAAACCCTTGCCGCACACGTCGCACACGTGCGGCTTTTCACCTGAAATTAAAAGTCGTAATGGTCAGGTACTTCCACCCAAAACGAATCTTCCTACAGTCCAGATGATACAAGGAACTGAAGTTTCCTATCACGGGCCCAATTTTGTACGTGGGTCGTTAAATCAAAATTATTCCTGCTTCTGAATAACCATCGGAATCCTAGTTGCAACTACAGAAAATCACCCCAGTTGTACCTGATTTTACACTGGTATATATGTATCTTCAGATTCAGTGATGTTACTGAATTTTTTTATTCACTGATATATCATTCCTTGAAGGAATATATTTCATAATCAATGCACTGAACTAACATATCTTCTAATACTCCTATGGCACTAGTTCTCCTCAATAGTGACGCTGAATTCATTAGCAGGATTCAAAGGGTTAAGGGGCTTTATAATGTAGTAATACCACACCCCGTAGTAATAATTAACCAGCTAACATTCAGATGAAGACGATGTGATTTCCATAAGTTGTGAAGGGGGATGAAATGTAACTCTGATTTGGGATTAACATGGAGGTAAAGACTCGTGAATAGGATTAAATTCTCCAGTGCTATATTAAATAAAGATTAAATTACAAGTATTTAAACTTAACTTTTTAAAACTAAATTTTAGTCAGTTGGATAACAGTCCTCACTAAACAAAATTTCCTGTGGAATGTTATATTTGTACGAGTATAATAATTAGTAATATGGTCTGAAAGGCAATTATGAATTATCATGTCGACCGTTATCCAAATGTATTCTTTTAACCCATTGAAATGCTCAGGAAGAATGCCAGATTCGTCGGGAAGCTGAGGAATTACAGGGGAACGCCTCGAAGTTGGTCCCAGAGGAAAATGATTTATAAGGAAGCTTGGTGGTTCGAACATTTTGCGGCCAACAAAAGTTAGCCAACGATCAACGGGATAATACTTAAGTACCGTTTTAAGTACTGAAAATAGATAAAAAATGACCTATAGTAAATGTAAAATTCACAAAATTACCTGTATGTGTACGCATGTGTCTCCTGAGTAAGGACGGCCTGTCAAAAGCTTTCCCGCAGACTTCACATGGTAAAAGTGTCCTTTCTCTCCCCTTCTTTACGACTGTCGGTCGTATTTCACAGCTTAAAGACTGTAGAGAAAACAATAATAGTTAAATTATTAAACAATTTAAGTAATTATAACAGAACTAAACAATTATGAGAAATAAAAATTTATTTTTTGTTATTTATAATTGAGAGCGTCGAGACAAAAACCTCTGAATACAAAATAGATCAATACCTTATAAGGCGAAAAATAAGTTAAATGCGTAAGGGTTACTTGATTACGTAAATAAATTTTGAACGATTTTGTAAAGTAATTTGTGTCGGTTCTGTACAGGTTTGAGTAAATGGTTGTCCAATGTTTTGCCAAAATAATCAAGGTGCATAGAAAAATATTATCAAATGAGTTACCACAGAGTTTAAGGCAAACATTTAAAATTAAATTACCTACTACTTCCATACCAACAAAAAATGTAAATTTATCTCACCCTTATCAAGACGTTTAAATCATTTCATGGTCGATGTTCTTAATGCCATTTTGTGAAAATTTAATTGAAAAAATGTTTTTTAAAGTGAGCATACTAATCATAGAATGGATTAGGGAAAAAGTAAATCTCCAGATGATTGTATTCGACGCATTTTATTCCGACTACATTTTATTGCATTAAAAATATCTTTCCAATTTTTACAATTGCGTCATTGTTCCACCACAGAGGTGATATGTTCTCTTCAAAACCAACTTTTTTGATCAAGCACATAAATACGCAAGACTCACCTCGTCGCTGGGTGAGAGTGGATCGCTGGACACGGATCTCCTTTCCTCTGGTTCCGAGGGAGGGGTCATCAGGGTCCTAGTCGGCTGAGGGACATCAAGGGTCATCACTGGGAGACGCGACGATAGAAGAGAACGCGAAAGATCCAAGGGTGTATCTGTAAGAGGGGTAGGACGATGTTCATTTCCATATTGATTGAGGTTTGAAAATTGGGTTGTCACTGTTATTAAGTCGTCAGTTTCAGGTTTTTGATTATTAAAGTGTCAATATCAAAATTTTAAAATGTACGTTGTGTTTATATATACACCTACGCAAATATGTGCGCTTGGATATTGTAACATTCTGGATTGTAGTAATTCATTTGCTTTAAGCGAGATTTTGTCGTTATTATTAAAGTGTCAATATCAAAATTTTAAAATGTACGTTGTGTTTATATATACACCTACGCAAATATGTGAGCTTGGATATTGTAACATTCTGGATTTTTGTAATTCATTTGCTTTAAGGTAGATTTTGTCGTTGTAACTCAGTTCACTAATAGCTCTTTTCTCATTAAAAATTCAGTAACATTAAATCTAAATAAAACTAACTGCCAGTAAACTATATAAATCTGTTTTCACTTAAAAAAGAGTTATTTTCACCACCTTTGAGGGAGCTAATATCACACACTTTTCACTAATAAAATTTTATTCGCTTCAAGAAGTTTTTTTTTTTTTAATTTGGTCAAATTACTTGTCACCAAAAGAGTTTTAAAGCAACTTAGTACTTTTTTTTTTCTGATATCAAAGAAAAACAACGACTTTCTGCATAATGTAATAGGCTCAAACTTTTAAAGAATGATAGGTTCAAACACAACAAAATTTAAACTGGATCTCAAAATAATGACAACCAGTTTCAGTTCTTTCTAATCTCGCACTCAAACTGAAAGTCTAATCGGACGATAAATAAAAGCAATAAAAACTAATCCTCCCAATTATCTTTTTCTAGTTTAGTTTCCGAGTGAGCTTCGGTAATAACTACGTCATATTGTAGTAAATTATTAATCAATATTGATTTACTTATTGAAAGAGAAATCGTCCGATAGCGACATGTGACTTGCATATGATGCCCACACTTTACAATGAGCCTTCTGGACGTCACCTCTGAGGACATTAAGTAACTGTCAATTTGCATGCATAAGTAGACCCCTTTGGCATTTTCCAATAACGAAGATAAGGGGAAGAATCATACGACCTTGTTTTTTTTCTAGTTCTTCTTTCTTGAAGGTTCGACACGGGGAGGGAAAGCAGTATCAAACTGATTGGAGATTTGCCTGGGGATATCATCCAGTCTCCTTTGCTACAAGAGAAGGCTTCTTATCGTTAGACTTATTTGCATTATTCCTCGGCGGAAATAATCATTGATTAATAGCAGGGTTTTTGCGGAGAAACGGAGTGAAGATTATATGATTTTTTTTTTTTTTTTTGGGTTGCTGGAGTTGAAACTCAGGGATGGATGTCTTTATTTTAAAGGCGATTGCGCTTGAAATGAATTGCTCTTGACATTTTGAGAGCGATAGAGGGCGAGTTTTTAGATTTTGGGAGATTGTCTCGAAGGGAGATAAAGTTTGAAGGTTTTGTGGGATTCTTTTTATGGTAACATGTTTTGCTTGAAAATGGTGTATTTTCCCATTATTAACTGCTTCTACCCTTCTACATATCTAATATTCGTAAAAATAAAGTTATATCTTTAATTAACTTTGAGGCAGCATTAAATTTGGGTAGAAAAATGTTTGAATCTTGGAGACTAGG
Source organism: Linyphia triangularis (assembly GCA_963978545.1). Lineage (NCBI taxonomy): Eukaryota > Metazoa > Arthropoda > Arachnida > Araneae > Linyphiidae > Linyphia > Linyphia triangularis. Next base: position 18,309,254 of record OZ021732.1, read on the forward strand.
AATTGTTTTTAATAATTACTATAAATTACTATATTAGTATCTTGCTAGAAAATTAGAAAATCTTTGACTAAGTGTAACAAAGTTACATTAATTCAATATTAAAGATTTTTATAATCATTTTCGCATTCAAATACATCTTCAGTATTTTTAGATAGAAATTTATAAAAATTTATAAACTTATATATAATATATATATATATTTTTTTTTTCACAAACTTTAAAGTAAGTAAAAGCGAATTCCATTGTGCAGTATTATTTTATTTATTGTTAATAATGATAACTTTTCTTTTATTCTTTAAAAAATCTTTCTTTTATTTTCAGTCGTACTGCTCAATTAAAAATCCGGATTTTTATGTTTTCATTCTTTTTTACATAACTTTTTTCAATAATTAAAAAAAAAAAAAATAATGCTTATTCTAAATTCTTACGCAAATTTCAATCATTTTTTTTCCTATGCAAATGTGTCCATCGAAAACTGTCTTTTCCCCTATAACTTTTTTGATTATTTACTTGTTTAAGGCCCTCAACAGTTTAGACACTCAGTTACATTTCCCCAAGACACAATAAGTGCAAGAAACATCTTATTTAAGCCCAACGCAACACGATGAAATAACCTCCTCCACCCTATTACGTATTCATTTATGCAAATCGTCGACCAATTAGTTGCTTTTATTACCACAAGATGCCGCTTTGCCATGTGGGTGTGAACACACTGCACCATCCCTCTTCCAAAACTACTGCGTTTACTCTCAATTACTTAAAGAGAAGCACCTTCATTTACATCGAAAACATTGTCATTTAAATGAAACGATTTAGGATTCTTGGTATTACTGGAATAGTTCTTGTCTTCCACGAAAAAAAAAAAGATGTCAAGCTTGTCCCCAGACTGATGGATGTCTAGACTCCTTTTATTTTTTCTTTTGTCAACGTCTGTGATATCTTAGGTGTTTTTTTGTTTTTTTTGTTTTTGTTTTTTTTAAAGAATAACTTGGCGAAGCACCTGAATTGTTTTTTGAAGGGTGTATCGAAACTTTTCGTTAAGACAATGAATTCCGAGATTTTTTTCCGAAGAAGGAGCAAAGAATCCACTGGATGTTCCGATGTGTGTTAAAACAATAGAGGATTTCACCTAATTCTGTAATGGATGTTTCCGATTCTATTCATATGTGCCTACTATAATTGCTCCTGCCTACTAATTAGCCTGATTTACTTGGAGTGCTCGCGCCCTTTTTGGTGAATGACGAAATGAACATTCCTCGGCGAACGTGGCCCATCATGTTTAAGAGGGAAAGATGTTTTATATTAAAATTTGAAGTACAGTATAGCCATAACTAAACTGCACCTGCACAATTAACATGTCTTCACAAAATTTTGTATACTAAGTATTTAGGCCCTGGACAAGTTATATCTGAAGACATCATCAGATCTAATTTCTGACACTTCAAGGAAGACGCTGCACGTGCTTAAAGGATATTTAACTTTACGGGTTGAACACAGAATAGTCATAACTGAACTGCGCCTTTGGAGCACTCTAGAGTATGTTGAAATTAACATATCTTCACAAAAATTTGTATTCTAAATATTTAAGTCGTGATGGTTAAGTTATATCTGATCCATCAGATCCAATTTCTGACACTCCAAGGATGACGCTGCACGTGCTTAATGGATATTTAAACTTTACGGGGTTGAACCATGACAGCACAGGAGTATTGGCCGGTGCCGAAAACAAGGAATTTGGCAGATTGGCTAATTCTATCCCAAACTCAAGCATCGTTTCAAAAACGCGTGTTTTTTTTTTTTTTTTTTTTTTTTTTTTGTTTTTTTTTTTTTGTTTTTTTTTAATAAACGTCACAAAACTTTTTTTTTTTAGAAAAAACATAACAAAACAGTGATTTTGCACTCCGTGCTTTCTTATAAACAAAATATTTCAATTTTAAAACTGCGCATCAAGATTTCAAAACTTTCAGAATATTTTATATCCAGCATTGGACGAGATTAGCCAGCATCTACATCAGGATTGCCCAATGTCAAGTGATAATAGCTAGCCTAGTTTTGCCGTTTGTTGGATAATACTGACGAGTTATGCACGCACAAAAAACAGCTATACGGACGGTCAACAAAAACACGATCGGGTCTCACGGAGGAAATTTGCTCATGTTAGAGGCAAGACATCAATCATACATCTCTATTCTTTTGTGAGTGCATAACGCGTCCGTTTTTTGTGATACACGTACCGTACCAAAGCTCATCATTATAGTTTTCGAATGCGCTGATCATTTTGCGACGGGAAAAAATGACCGTTGCTATTCGAAAATTTCGAGTTTCTGTACCTATAACAGTAACCGTGAGAGCCATTTTGTTGCCGTTCCCAGAATCTTAAGCTCATAACTCTGAATAACTGTACCTGAAATGCCATCTCGTTCTGTTCAATGGAACGACCGTTAGAGGTACATAAATCGACAAAGTTTCTTTATGACCACCCTGTACTTAAATACAGAGATAAACAAGTACAAAAATTACAAGCAATTTTATTTAAGGTGTACGTATATCCTGGAATTTTTTTTTTAATTCTGAGTTTAAAAGTCCAATTCTTTTTTACATTTGTTTGAGAGTGTATGATTAAAATCATTTAATAAAAAAATTCAAATTTTGGCAATTGTTAATTTGTAAATTAAGTTTTAATTAGATAATTAGTATCTTTTTCAAACAATGATTTATCAAATTCTAATTTGCTTAGAAGCGCAATTCCACTTGAAAATCATTCGAAATATTATTCGTAATGTTTTGAAACTCAGTTAAGTTTCTTATATAGAATAGTTATTTTTTTTTACAATTTGTTTTGTGGGAAAACATGAAACAAATCAATATTTTCATTGAATTCTATGTTTTAAATATCAAACTATGATTTAAAAAAAAATTATAATTGAACATTCTGTTGTTGAATTATCATTGTTTGAATAAAGCGTGACATAATCAGAATACAGTTCGCCAGTAAACAGTTTTAAATTTTTAGAAGCGTAGTACCTAATAGCGGTAGTACCTACCTATAATTGATTGAAACTTAAAAAATATTAAGGATATTTTCAAAAGTTAAGTATTGCTTGTAAGCTAAAGTATCAGAGAAAATTATAATTTAATAAAGTAAAAAAAAAAAAAAAGTAAAAAAAAAAAATGATTATTCTGATCGATTTTCGCGAATTGTAGGATATGCGTACACCTTAATAGATTTTAATCTATATGCCCCTAAATATTAAAAAAAAAGAAAGAAAAAAAAAAAAAAAAAAAAAAAAAGACAGCATTTTGAGAAATTTGTCTTTAAAGTTAAAAAACATGATTTACATATCTAACATTTTTTTTTACTTAAAAAAATTGTCAAAAATATTTCAAAATGAATTATAATTACAAATGAGGCATCATTTAAAGAGAAAAGTTTAAATTTTCATAAACAATAATAAACTTAAAACCAATATTCAATAATCTGAAGAATTGTCATGTGCCGGACCCCCAAGGGAGTTAAGGAATCATGTGTTTAAGAGGTAATTTTATGTCTACGACTGTCATAATATAACTTGTTTTACTCTTTGACGTGATTATAAACGTCGCATTTCCTTAATTTACAAAATTCACAATTAGCATGGCGATTTAGAAAGCATTCTCTTAATGAGTGAAATGATGTCGAAAAATGTGAGAAAACCGGTTAAAGGTGGAGAAAATAGTTTTGTCCTAAAGTAAGAGTTTTTGTGGTGCCGAGGCGCAAAGTAATTAAATTCTAATCGTGTTCGCTAAAATATGAACAGATTCGGTTGACACAGACCCATAAATCTACCGATAAAGTTATGTCAGTAACCAATTGGATTTTGATGCTAAGTAATTAATTATTACAAGAGATATATTTGCGATGTCGTTGCTTTAATTATATGTTGTTCTTAAAAGTAACAAATTAAATGCAAATTTTTACTGACGCATATTATGATAATTTATTATTAAATTGGTCTATTAAAACTGGATTTTCTGTGGAAATTGATTATAATTAGAGTTTTACTTAGATCATTGTACACCGTTTTTGAGATAACTATTCAAGGATTAGTAAATGTTTAACTGAGGTCTATAGGTAATAGAAGATCAAGAGGGTAAGAATTATAATTTGTTAAATGGAACTAAGTGCTCTACTTGTTGGCATATTTGTGGTACTTGCCAAGGGTATGTCGTCAAAAGGGAACAACAATGCAGAAGCAAACGAAATAATTCACATAAAAGACTAAGCGTTTTAAATTATTTATACAAATTTTTAAACATTAAAATTTCGTTTTTTTAAAATCACTTTCAAGTAATTTAAACCATGTCTTTCACTCCATGTGAAAAAAAAAAAAGTAATGCAACAAGGCTTGCAATCTGTAATAAACCTTTTCCGTTTATCTAGGACTTTTACACTATGACGCATTTTTTCCAAAAGAAAGATTTGTTAAACTGTCAAAACATTTTAATGATAAATAAACTATCTAAGAAAGAATTTTTTTTTAATCAATATTTGAAAATATATTATAATAACTTCAATTGTTTTAAATATTTAAGATAAACCTATTTTATATTTGTTATAAACTATTTTAGAAAAGGTAAAGTTAAATTGTTATCAATATAACAAAGCAAAAATTCTAAATAACTTTAAGCGTTTTAAATTCTTGAGTTATAAAGAGTTTTAAATACTTAAGATTTTTAAATACTTAAGGTTTTTAAATACTTATTTTGTGTTGATTATAAACTGTTTTTAAAAAAGGGTCAAGCTAAATTATTGTCAAAATAAGAAAATAAATTTAAATAACTTAAATTGTTTGAAATATTTAAGATCTATAGTTTAAACTTTCTCCAATTTTTTTTTCATTTTTTTTTATAATTTTGTCTTGCATTATGTTACTCTTGTGACTTACTCATGCCCTTTTCAAAAAAAAAAAAAAAAAAAAAAAAAAAAGAAGGAAAAAAAAAAAAAGAAAAAAAAAGAAGAAACATAAAATAAGCCAATGGAAATTTTGATTTCCCAATAACAATCTCCAATCCAACACTTTCAATCCACCGCATTTCAACTTCAAACAAATCGAAACAAGACATTGAAAATTCCTCCTTGATGGTCATGGCAATTAACGAAACCCCTCACTGTAAGTACATATCCCACAATGCAACAAAGAAAACAGGAACGAAACAAACCAACAATAAAATCCGCAGTGCGCACTCCCTAACATTCTCTTGGTAGGCTGTCGATCAGATCCCTTTTAAAGATTTCGTAATTAGCCACCTCGTTCGAAGCAGTAAAGACCGCTTTTCTTCGTCACTTGGCAGTTGCAAGTTGCCGCTTTGACAGCTGGAGTTGTATTTATTTCTGTGTGAGAGATCGACATTTAGCACGGGAGGATATTCCATATTGGGCAGCTTATCGCCCAAAATCAGCCTTATTTATTAGGAAGGAACTTTAATTTATTTTTTAAATCCTTTAAATTCGACTTTGTGTGTTGGGTAAATCTTAGGAGTGCTGGTATTAATCCACTTGCCGTCATCTAATCGAGATAAAACTTGGAAGATAAATTTGTTGTCAATGGCAATACACTGTTACAAGTTTTCAGATTTGTCACCAAAAGGTCGTTTCCGCACATGCTACTATTTCTGCACAGGTAGACAAATTAACCCACTCACAGTCATCTAATCGAGCTAAAACTTGGAAGATAAACTTGTTATGGATTACAATGCATTCCATTAAGCGAAAAAAAAAAAAATCAATTTCATGAAATTGACAGTTTTCTTTTTAGCGGGCAAACACTATGAAAACTCAATCAGAGCTCAAAGTCGAATAAATGAGTTGCAACTGCACATAAAAGTTGTGTCAATGTATTTAAAGGATTTTTTGTAAAAAGTTTGTTTTATGAGACAATTGTTTAAAACTTTGGTTTCTATTACTAAAATAGAAATTATCATATAAATAAACTTTATTTAGCCAAAGAGAAACGAGGTATTGTGATGCGCAAAGTGCTTTGTGAAGAAGAATGCAAGGTTGGTTGTCAATCGTCATTTGACTCCACTGTTATATGGTCTGGTTGAAAATTGAATAAGTTCGAAACTTGCTAGTGCTATTACTAGTCAATAATCATATTTCCCTCCCCTCGATGATTTCTTGAACCGTTTGACAGTCACACCTCTACATAATAGAATTATGTGATGTGATATGAAAATCGACAAGATGTTATTAAACTGAGAATTTTTATACCTCAAAGTTTTGGGGAATACTTAAAATTATTTTATTGCAGTGCTCAGCTTCAACGTCATTTACACACTGGTCATTTTACTTGAATATTTGTAAAAAAAAAATTCAGTTTTCAGACCCAAAAACTTCTCATAAATACCCATCAACATAGAATGCCTCAAAACTATTTTTACATGGGTAATTGACATATTTTTTTGATTTCAGGTATTTTATAACTACTATAACTGAAAAACCTATCCGAATTGTTTGGAGTAGCAAAATATTACTGACTATTGAATTTAAAACTATTTTCATCACACAAATTTATCAATTAAGTCTAATAGTATCCCAATAGGTGAAAAAGAGTGACTGTTAAAATGAATCCAGTTCAAGTTATTATAATCGTACGTAGTTCTTTTCAGGCAACTACTTGTCAATAGAACTGCAATACATCTAAACATGGAATTATTCTAATAGTTTTATCCAAAGTCTTAATTTAAATAAAAAACCAAACAAATCTTACATCATACGGATCTCAACACATATATGATTAAGTAATATTAAATTATTCAAATGACACACGATCATTTTCACCAACGCCTCAATTTGAAAACAACATCCCATCATTGGCGACAATTCAATTGGCGCGTCATTCAATTCCAATCTCTTCCAGGTAACCTCGAAAATTCATAGAGCGGAGAACATATTCGTCTCGGGCATTCTTCAAACAATAATAATCTATTTAAAAAAAAAAAAAAAGCGGACAGCAGTGAATAGAACAAGAGCAAAAGAAAATGGCATCTTCAAAAAGCTCTTCCCCGAGGGTTAGGTGGGTCCATGACAAGGCATTCGGTTGATTGACCCGAAGACACTGGACGAATAATCAAGAATGTCTTCATTTTTTTTTTATTTTTTTTTTTCATTCATTTTCCAGTTTCTGAATATCGTGTGTTGATATACGGTATAATATTCCCTTCAGAAATATCCAACTCAAGTGGAGCATCGAAGAAGTAATAATGGCACAGGCAAGATAACGTCTCTCAGATAGAAGGTGATGCGAAAATTGAGGCGGGTAGGATCCCCTCCAATTTGAGGAACTCTTTAAATGTTATTTGACCTTTGATACCCACTTGGCTACTTTATGGAGTTCCCGTTCAGTTTAGGGTTTGGTGATCTACGCCAATTACACTAGACCGAAGTAAAAGTCTCCTGTCAAGCGGTTTTTAAAAGATACTGCTTTTTCATTTACATGATGGTGTCCAAAACATACCAACAAGAAATAAAGCTTTATTGAACATATTCGTAGAGGAATAGACAGATTGTAATAAAGATGTTACGATGTATATGACTTGGTATTTATATACACACATTTTCAATGTCTTTGCTATCCATCTCAATGAATGAAACGGACCGACAAATTGGTTACCGCCTTTAATTGAACTTCTGTTGGGATGATCACAGACCCTTCACGCTTATGGTCATTGCCAAATCAGACAAAGTCGTAATAGTCTGATAATAGACCAAGACCATGTTCTACAAATAAAAATTCAACGTCTAGGGCTTAAGAAGGTCTGAGAATCCAGGTCTGAGGAATAAAGGAGACAGTCGATCAGTTCAAATCTAATGCTTTGGGCACTCAAATGCGATAACATTCCCCAAAAATTGCTAATGCAAAAATCAAAATAGACATGTTCAAGAAAAAGTCGAAATGTCATGCATATATTCCTAAAGGATCATTCCATTGAGCTTAGTATTACCAAAGAAAATGACGTTTGATCTTGGTAGGTATATTTTGGGAATGCAATAAAGAATATTTTATCCATGTGTTCATATATCAAGCTCTTATAAGCATACTTTTTATTGACACTAAGCTATTCTATGAATGTTCACAACTTCTTTTTAAGTAAGGTTACGTTGCATGAAGATGAACCACGCTGAGGCAAATTACAAATGGTGTATTTCCTTCGGAATTAAGTCAAGCAATTTGAAATTTGATACAATATAGATATACGGTCACGAATATAATACTATAGATAATGTCTAGTTTTCAAGTTTAACTTAACATTTCTATTACACGAGCGCTATGTATTTCTGTATATGGTTTACAAGTTCCTGGTAATTAACAATTGTAAAACATTAATTAGCATTATCCTGTTCAAGCATATTGACAACTTTTTGTTTTAAAGTTGAAAAGTTGTGTTTGAAAAAGTGTGTTTTAATAAGTCGAAAACTGATTGAAATGAATCTTTGCACTATAATTTTCCATTACATTTTGTTACTACTCTCAGATTAAGTAATTCATATTTCGTATTCCACTTCGCCCTAAGAGCAGCAGCTTTAATTTTTAATGAATAATATTTATAACTTTGTTTTGAAATGAGATTTAGAAATCTACTTATTACTCCAAAAGATTTTAATTTTTAATTTGCGTTTGAATGGATGTTTTAAGTTGCTTTTATGAAAAAATATTTAGGGGAAGGAGGGAACTATCATATAAATCGAATTCTGTAGTATCAGTCCGATTTGGTTATCAGGTAAAATAGAAGTCATAACTATTTAATCAACTGTTACATTATTTTGTCTCTATTTTATTAGCACAATCAATCGGATACTCACCTTCCAGTATCATCCCCATGGCGTGCCTGTAGTGTGCGGCAGTGAGTGATCTGCAAGCCATGAGTGACCTAAGGTCGTCGTCTGCATCGCTACTCTCCAGGTACACGACCAGTTCTGTATTGTAGGGGACAGTGCGCAGGGTCTCGAACACGGGTTCTCCCTTCACCAGGCTGCCCACTAGGTTGACATCTGCGCCCAGTGTCGGAGAACATCTGAGGAACCTTATCCAGTTGCAGTGGCGGACTCGTCTGCAGTCTACCTTCTGGATCTCATCGTAACAGCCGAACCTGTGTCTTACCTGGTGGAAAAAAGAATGAGTATCTTACTTGGTGGAAAATAACAATTTTTACAAGAAAGTTTTAAGTATTTAAGCTTCAAGGCTGGTAAGTCTCCATGAGGAAACTATAAAGTAAAGTATGTAATGAAAGAAAACAGCGCTTTATTTCTTAATATAGTTTTAAAAGCATATTGGAAGTTTAAAACAATTAGATGATAATGGAATTTGTATGATGCTAATTGTTAGGTACCCTGTCCTATTTCATACCCGGGTAAGCAAATGTTCTCTTTAATTCAAATTCTAATTGAAGTAATGTATGTATATTCGAAACAGTCTCGATATAGAATTTTATCAGTGGAAGAGTTTAGACTTTTTAGATAAGATTGCTCGGTACTTTTTAAATTGAAAGCTTATTTTAGTGGGATTTTAACTATACAACTTATTTGTGAGAACAATATTAAAATTACGTTTTAGACTGCGTATTGTAAAAATGTTAGGTTTTGAGACCCCGTAAAGTTTGAATTGATATTTTAAAACGTATACATAAAAGTGGAAAAGAACACATTGGCATTCCATTTATTTAATTCCATTTATTATAATTAAAAATTATCATGCTTTGATTAATTCGCAGTTATTTAGTCATTTTCGATTATTTTGTTGCAAAAATAAGTACTTTTTAGATTGCGTAAAAATTAATGGAAATACAGAGATACATGGTTTTTGGAATGAAAGGCCACCTACATTCTACAGCAAATAAAAAGTGTCTCCTATATGCGTTTATATCAAGGAAATATCGAAAGTAATGGCCACTGTCAAAAAGTGGAGTAGGTAGCGACGAGATTAAAAAAACCCTAAAAAATGTGAGAAAAACGAAAAAAGCAAGAGTTACCCTTATTTCCTGACACAAATTTTCAAAATCACAAAAGGAGAAGAAAGAAAGAAAGAAAGAAAGAAAGAAAGAAAAAAAAAAAAAAAAAAAAGCTCCTGTTATAGTAGTTTCAATGTCCACGATTCTCTTGAATCTTTCAACGTCGGATCAAATTATTCCTTCAAAGTTAACACACAGATACTTTTAAAAGGCTTCACCATGATCAGTAGCTTTCCATTTTTCTACGCGGTGAAAAGATAAATACACACACGAAAATAATAATAATAAAAAAAAAAGTTAAGTTTAGGTGGTTGGGTACATTTTGTGCCACTTCCTGCAACATTTAAGACGCACGACCTAGACAGTGGACTCTTTTCCCCCTTTTGCCCAACTCTTTTCTTCTCTTAAAGACGTCACTTTTCTTCTGGAGAGTTTTTTCTTCTTTTTCTTCTTGCACTCACTTAACGTGAAGCTTTTACTTAATATCTTGGTTTTGTGTTCCTAACTGTTGTTGGACTTCTAAGTGGCGTAATAAAGTGCTGAAGGGTCTTTGGGAAGTCGATGGCGATTCACGATGCAGAGGAATCATCACTATCTGCTAGAATCGGGGTTTAATTTCTTTGGACCTTCGGGCTGATATTGTGTGTGTTGATTTTATCTGGAGTGATATTCCTCCTGTGCTTCCGCAATTAGCAAAACCTATGATGTGTAACTACTTATCGGTCAAGTCGCTGTTACGGGTCATTTTTGGAAACTTGTATCGAGTGGATGTGAAGTAAACACTTAAATGTTGAACACTTGTTCTTTTAATTAAGATAATTACATAATTATTGGACGTCGTTTTATGTGCAGACGTAATCAGATATCAACACTTTTAATTCTGGATATATATTTTTTACCAAATTCCAGGAATACCGTTTGTTTGGTATGGTGTCGTTTCTGTAATTTATACTGTAATGACGTAGAATGTCACGAGTACACTTGTGGTGTGTAATGGAAACCAAAACTGATACGCATCATAACGAAATGATGCAAAGATGTGTAATGGTCACACATTGATCCACATTGTTATGTAAAGATGCATTTTGTTCAAAGAATTGTTTTAACAATTGGAAATTTACATTTCAGGAGTGAGAGACTATTTATGTGTCTTCGTAAACCTTTCTCAATTTTCTTCTCTTTAACGAGTTCGTTGATTGGATACAAATAGGTTTTTTTTTGCTTGAAAGAATTTCTGTTTAAGATCGTAGGATCACTAAAGGTGCTCTTGACTCACTGATGTCTAACTACAATTTCTGGATAGAGCAAGCTTGATTATTGACTTGAAGTCGAAGAAGGCTTAGCAATCACTATAGAGATCTATATTAGTAACTTCCCCCCGAACTAGATAGAATCTGTTTGTAACCATGGGCAATTTATTAGATAGTATTACGGGGAGAAATATTCAATTGAATTCATCTACTTGCAGAGCCTCACAAGAAGCATTGGGCTTTATCTTGTATTTTATCATTCATAATTTTATGATTATTGTAAGTATTGTAAGTAGTACTTGCAATGGTACCATGGAATTATTAATATTTATTAAATGAATAGTAATTTAAGTAATAAAAAAAGTACCATTATAAATGGCCACATGAAGATGCACTTTAGTAAACTCATGTTCCTTTTAATAACACATTACATTATTGGTTGCAATGACTACTTTTATACTCTGAACACAATTCCTCAGCTAGTGTAAAAAACAAAGTACGTTATATCTAAGTTTAGCTTAACCATTTTGCTTCAAGTTATCTTGAATCATCGCATGCTTTAATAAACTTAATTTAACTTATTAATTTTCAAAACGATCCTAGTTAAGATACTAAAGCAGTTTATCGCATACCTTTGAAATAAGAACTGGTCAGCTTAACTCAATTACTGTAAAGCTTTCCACACATTTGATCGAAATTCTATAGAACTTCAATTTTTAACTATTCCAACTAGATGGTAATTACTCACTAAGCGAGCCACATTACAAGATAGATAAAACCTTTATGTGTGCAATGAAGCATCACTCTTTTGTTCAGTGCCTCGACAATAACTTTTAATTCAATCCAAAACAAAAGAACTGTCATCGCCTCGGGACAAATGAAAATCAAAGATTTTTTTTTTAAATTTGCTTTTACAAAAGAAAACAGCTTTCTTTTTTTGTGCTAAATACGACAAAGATTTTCATTACACATGCTCGAGATCTCTACCTCGATAAATTCGAAATAACTACAGACCCGTCAACCGGATCAAAAGAAACTTTTAACGGAAAGGGAGAAGATGGGATATTTTTCGACCAGAAACAAAAGGTCTTCTAGAAAAGGAATAACAAAGAAGAAAAAAAAAAAAAAAAAAGCAAAGAGGGTGGAAGAAGGACCAATTTAATACCAGTCATTAGCAGGGTCGATTCCTATTGTTCGGAGGATGGTACATTTAGGAGCGATCTCTATCTTCCAGAAGTAAAAGGTGGTGGAGATTAGTTGGTGAGATTGACTCTTGGGTTTAGGGGCATCTGAACCGGAAAAATGGTTCCACGCTACCGACTGTCGCGTGCACGATTGGGTTCGACAAGGGATTGTCTCCGAGTTGTATAATTGCTTTTTTGGAGAGTGGCGCAAGATGTTTTAATTGCGTTTAATATGGCTATGTTGTAAGCGTGTGTTAATTTGTGTTTGTTTTGATTTTCAGATAAGACATGACTTTTTGATGTTTTTGGTATTATTAGAGTGGTATTTATGATGCCTACGCATCTTTACTGTAAAAAAGAAACCGGAATTTTTGAAAAGCTATTCTGCTTAGTGTTTAGAAGTTGTTAATCAATTTTTTCAAGTGTAAGTAAAATATTTTTATTTCTTTTTTCCATTAGTAAATGAAATTGTTAGAACGGATGTTGAATCTTCCAGAAAATAATTTAAAAAAAAAAGAGTTTTCAATGACAATGCTTTGTTATATATTGCTTATGAACGGTAATGTGAAGCATCCACTACAAAGAAAGTTTACTCTATGCTGGGGATGAGTCTTTACAATTAATAAATGTATTACTATTTTAAAGATGTAGTTACCTATTTTAAACAAATTCTTTCATTAACTGTTGATAAATTGAACTTAAATGTTAAAAATGTTCCATTTGATTCTCTATGATGGATGTGCGGTATACGACTTAACACCAGAAAGACTAGATTCATGCCATACCTAGTTCTGCCTTCCAAATTAATTTCCATTGTACAGGGTATCTACAAAATGTTAGACACATTTTGATGTTGATAATTTATAAAATAATGAAGATTCATTTTAATTGATAAATAATAATAATAATAATAAAAAAAAAGTACCAAACGAAAATATATGAGTTACTCTATGTATAAATGAGATAAGTTTGTTTACATCTTCATTATTTTAGGAATTATTCAACATCAAAATGTGTCCAACATTTTATTGACACCCTGCATATCTTAGAAATGCAGGGTGGCCAACATAAAAGAAGCCCCAGATTATTTTCAAAGTTTGGAATCGATCATTTGGAATTACGTTTAACAATCTGAAACACGTGGCCTCTTTTACGCTGCCTAATACAATAACTGTGAGTAGAATACAATTTGTAAAATATACGCTGTAGAATACAACATCTAACTGAGATGAACTTCCAAAAAAGTAATTCATCAAAGCAATCTCCAATGGGCTGGCTGCGCAAGGGGTCATAAGTTTAAAACAAAAATCAAAGATGTAAACAATGTTTAACTACAATGTTAAGAGGCAAACAATGTTGAAGAAAAGTAAAAGACTTATACAATGTTTAAGAAATAAGTAAGTAATGTTTTGATCTTTGTGCTTTCTTTCAGAAATAATTGGTAACCTTTATTCAATTGTTTGAATAGGCTTGTTGTGAGTTCTTTGTTTTTAAGCATACCAATTTTTTATTCGCAGAAGTAAAATCTTAATAGTGTTAAAATTCTACCAGTGAAAATAGTTTTCGAATATTATAATAGTATTGTAAGTTAAGTGTTATTATTCAATTATTTATTTGTATCTTATATCATTAATTAAAATTTTATGACTCTAAATATCTGCTTTACATCATTAAACTATAGAGCATTCGTCAATTTTAAACTTAATTACAGAAAAAATTACCTATAACGACCCGGAAAAAAGACTTAATATCTCAATCTTTTGATATCGATATGTTGATATCGATATTTTGACATTAAGATTAGACTTTTGGGATAACCAAGGGATATATTTTTTAATAATTGCAATGGAAATATATACAATCATTGCTAAAGTTCCTTATTCATTCCAAAATGTACACCCTTTAAATACAGTATAGAAAATTTACTTTACATCTCTAAACAATCCGAAGTGTTTAAAAAAAAAAAAAAAAAAAAAAAAAAAAAAGCGAAGAGGAAAAGTCCATCAAATCCAGTTTTACCTGGTGATGCAACATCCGTCGGAAATAAAAACATTGCGCAATCCCATTCTTCCTGGCAACAGGGACACCCCTTGGAATAAAAAATACATAAAGAAAGACTCAGATAATTCTTATTCCGGTTACAACAATAAGTCCACTCCCTAATAAATACACCAACCTCAAACCTACAAAACCGCCACGGGGCAGACATCGAAGAATACCCCCTTCTTCAAAAACTAAAAAGAAATCGAACAAGTCCTGTGGAAAAAAAAACGACAACGCGGATAGGATCTAAATGACAGATCAGACGGTCGACACGCACACGACGAGGTATCATCCCCACTTCCTCTTTGATTCCCCTTTTTGCCGCATGGATGGTCAAGACATTAAAATAATGGACTCTATCCAAGGTTTACAGAAAGAGAGTTCATCTCATATCTTTAGTAACTCTTAGTGGCTACGTCGTAGGATGACCGTATTAAAGACGAGCAGCCATTGGCCATGAGGTACTTAGTCAGTTGGTGCCTGAGTAAATCATTGGTTAGACTTGTGATGACATGGCCGTCTTCTGATACAGTCCTAAGACAGATTGGTTCTTCAAATAACGTGATAATTGTTGAAGTACTAGCCTCTTAAAAGAACGCAACTGTACTTTAGTGTATATATACACACACATTTTTTTAATAATGAGAATTTCTATTTATGTAAATGATTACTTAATCCT
Source organism: Linyphia triangularis (assembly GCA_963978545.1). NCBI lineage: Eukaryota > Metazoa > Arthropoda > Arachnida > Araneae > Linyphiidae > Linyphia > Linyphia triangularis. Next base: position 18,324,397 of record OZ021732.1, read on the forward strand.
GAGCTAACGACAGTTTAATGAATGATATTAATGTTATAATTGTTGACATTTTTCAAAACATTATATGCTTTTCTGTCCAATTAAAAACAAATTTCAAAGTAAACATTCAACTTATATATTTTTTATCAAGTATTCTGTATGTCAAGTATGTCACTCTTTATATAACTGAAAATAGCATTTTGTATGTCATTAATATCGTCTTGATTTTCTTTCTTATTAAGAAAGGATCCGATTCCGAATATAGAAAAATAAAATTCCAAAAATAGTTGTCCAACCGAACGAGAAATCTACCGGATAATAAACCCCATGATCATTCCCTACTGTGTATAAAGCCCTTTGCTTATAGAGAGCAAGTAACTTATGACACAATCTTGTGTTCTACCCTCTAACCTTGTTGCATTCCTTCCTTCCGTAAAAGAGTAAAAAGAGATGATGGTCATCGTGCCATTATCGCATTATAAGACGTCGGCGTGAGGACCCAGTGTTCAGCACCCCGTGACGTCTAAGTTATTACGATGGCCCATCCTCCAGATTCCGCGAGTGGGGTTGTTTAATTAGACGAGGTCTGTGGCGGTAAGGTATTTCGTTCCCTGACTCGACTTGACAACCGAAGAGTATCCGCATCCGTTGCTTGTCGAGGTCAGCTTTGTTAAGGTGGTTTGATGTGATGAGGTTTGGGTGGTGGTAATGACGTCCTAACGTGAGCCCCTTTTCGTGAGAGCTATCTTTCAATCGATCAGGTCTTTCTTTCAGGTTGGGACCCTCAGGGTATTCACGTATTTTCAGTAGAGTTTAGTGTTGATGAAACCAAACTGAAAGCAAGTCCTCAGGATTGGATTTTGTAAGCCCACCACGAAAAGCTCAGATTTTTTAATTTTTTTTTTTAATTCAAGAATTTTTTAGATTTCTACGGGTATGGGCCAGGTTCATTTAAGAAAAACTTGTTCATAGTACCTCATTACCAGTATTTTGTTACACTCTCTTAATCTAATAATGTTTCCCTACACATATTTCCATGCAAAAGTGTGTGTAACAAAATATTGAAGACATCGACGTTTTTATAAACTAGATCTGGATCATATCATCTTAGGTTCATCACATACAGAAGATTTGGGCTTTGTTGGACTCGTGGGTATTATCTTTTTATAGAAATTTTTCTTTAAATGCTAAATATTGGTTATTGGATTCTTTTACAAACATATATCGCATCAAAAGCATTTTTCAAACTGCTATTATTCTTAAACTTAGTTAACTTATGAATGCACAAATATGGTATCAGTTTAAATAAAACAATGGCTTTTAAGAATTTGAGACTCATCCAATCAAATATATTGCAAGCATCTTCTATTATAAAATAGATAACATTTATATTTTTTCTGAACTCAGTCTGGAAATTTATACCTTTGTAGATTTCCTCTATTTTTTGAAAGAGAAACTTTTTTGAACTATTTCTGAATTAAAGCACACTGTTATTCCTTTATGTTGTCTTGTTTATCACTTTAAGGCGATTTATGTAAGGTGACGAGCATTCTAATGAGCATGCTGATGAAAAATAAGATCAGAACATAAATATTATAAAGATTTAAATACACTGTGCCTCTACATCTTTAGGAATTAAGATTTGAATATTGTTATTATTGTTTGAAATTAAGTTCTTTAATAAAAAAGTAAAATAATTTTCAATTTTTTTTTTTTTTTTTTTTGTGAAAATAACGAAATTCATAAAAGTAAATAGTATAGATAATAGTAAATGATATAGTAATAGTTCATGATAATAAGCAAAATACTGAAAATACAGGTTTCTAGCCATCCGTTATCCAAATAAATGTATTTGTTATTAGTCCTCAACATCAAGTGCTTTAAGCAACCTTGAAACAAAGACTGCTCATTGGACTCTTAATTATTCTAAAATATCACGTCGTTGTCTATACGTTATAAACATAATAAACGTAAATTATCAATCAAGGCTCTTCACACGTTCCCAATCAACCCCCCTTTTAACGTATTTAGTCAGTTGTAACGTACTAATGCGACATCCAAACGCCATTCAAATGTGCTATCATAATTGATTCCCACTACATGTTAGTCAGTGTTGAAAATTAAACGCATTCCATTGTTTGGAAAAAGATGAGTTCTCACGATTTGGTTGGCGTTAAGTTATTTGAAGGTAAACCGCGTCATAACATGTTAGTATCATCCCTACACCTTGTATCATTTCATGGTTGGTTGGCTAGTAGACATTAATATGTTTGCTTTAAACGTTGCAACATTCCACATAACGGTTCATTAGAACGTGATTAGAGGTAATCGCAGTCATCGTTTAGTGTGAGAGAAATTCTTCTTAAAATATACACTTAGGAATATTTGGATACTTTTTTCTCATCTATTTGGTAACCATTAACCTTTGTTATTGGCCGTTGGTTTTAATGTGGCCGTTAGATTCAACAGTTTGGTTTGGATGACATTTGATGATCAAATATTGGTGGGGGGGGGGGGGGAAGGAGGAGGAGGACAGAAAATGCAAGTTGGATTAATGGCAAATTTACTTTAACGTTGCAACATTCCACATAACGGATCATTAGAGTGTGGTTAATGATAATCGCAATCATCGTTTAGTGTGAGAGAAATTCTTCTTAAAATATACACTTAGGAATATTTGGATACTTTTTCTCATCTATTTGGTAACCGTTAACCTTTGTTATTGGCCGATGGTTTTAATATGGCCGTTAGATTCAACAGTTTGGTTTGGATGACATTTGATGATCAAATATTGGTGGGGGAGGGAGGAGGAGGAGGACAGAAAATGCAAGTTGGATTATTGGCAAATTTACTTTAACGTTGCAACATTCCACATAACGGATCATTAGAGTGTGGTTAGTGATAATCGCAATCATCATTTAGTGTGGGATAAATTCTTTTTTAATACACGCATTGAGAATTTCTGTATAATTTCCCATCTATTTATTAACCGTTTATATCCGTTGGTTTTAATGTAGCCGTTAACGCTTTAAAAGGTTTGCACTCAATGATATTTGAGAATTGTTTATTAGGATGAGTGTATAGGCAAAATTGTTATTCCAGTACACATTAATTTATTGCATAATAAAACTCATATAATTCGATGATTACAAAACATTGGGATTGTTTTTGGATTGGGTAATTGTTTTCAAGTTAAGTGTGAGAAAATTCTTTTTAGAATATAAAAATAGAGACACATAGATGCGTTTTTCCACTTTTTTTTTAACCGTTAACATTTACAATTGACTGTTGGTTTTAATGTAACCGTTAACAGTTTGGTCTAGCATGACGTTTGAAGTTTTCAAGAAAATTGCTTCATAAACTTTTAGACGAACTTTTAAGAAATACATTTTTATACAGAACTATAGAAAATCGCAAACAAGGCAAATGGCTGAAAACAGTTTTATTATAAGACCTTTAATATCGAAAATGTAGCTATCGTTCTGATCATATCATACCAAATATTATTAACTTTTAAGATTGACTAAAACTATGTCTAAAAGAGTCTTTTAACATCACAATGCTTTTCATCGCAAAACATAAGAGGCAGGGGACTTTTGACTTTTTAAATATAATTTGACACAGATTGAATAATTATAATCCAGATAATTCCATATTATGTACAATCTATATTATAAAGGCTTATAGAGTGCACCAAAGCTGATTCTTCAATTGTCTTAGAGAGAAATATTGTATATCTTTTTCAAATATAATATGCAAAATTACTTTCAATCAATCCATTTTTTCCACAAAATGAGTATTTCGAGAATACAGCGTTACACTACGATTTTTATGAGCCTAATCCAACAAAACACTTTCATTACACATCTTAGGAAAAGTCTCAGAAATTCATACTACGTTTCATCTTAAAACATAATGACCAGGTTTTCTTTGCCAAAAGAGTCACCTAGTCATTATCAGAAAACAGTATTTCCAGATAAATTTTACATAACTATGATCAGCCTTTAGAATGCTTTTAGACTAAATTTTCAACAAAAGCAATAGAAATTTAGCCCTCGAGATCAACCGACACAAAATGTGTTCAACTTTTAACATGCAACAGCATCGTCCATCAGTTCTTAATTCTTATTGCGTTTCATCTTAAAACGTAATGACCAGACGTCTTTGACGATCATCTAATCTCCACCAGATAGACAGTATTTCAAGATCAGATCGTCACGGCTGCTTAAACCAATCGACCTGTAGGTCCCCGGTCAATTGGCATGTGCTTTGGTCGCGTGTCTGACACGACTGGTGGTATGGCCCTTGAACCATTGTCATAGACATGCTTGGACGACGGACAAACACCCGCCATTTCATAGTTGGCCGAGCGTGTGTGCGTTCTTCCGTCGCGGAGAACCCTTTGTTGGTGGCTAAATGGTCTCGCATATTACATCGCGATGGCCAATTGTGTTTCGTCTTGGAGATTGCACACGTTCGCTGGCCATTCTTTACAAATTGATATAAAGGCAGGCGCAAATGAGTGTTCAATACGTAATTAGAGGCAGAGTTCGGTGTGGCTTGTGTCGGGAAAGAAGCCAAGCGGATCGAAGGAATGGATAAGATGAAAGTAAACGGTCCATTTATTAGGGTGGGGAGAAGGGATTCTATTGTGATGCAACTGAGATTTGTTTTGCGTTTGTTTCGTTTTATGATGTACGTGATGGATATAGAAAATGAAAGTCTGCTTTTGTTTTCTTGTGTGCGGATATACTTAGACATCTGTTGAAATGTTAATCTTGATCAAAGTTTGTCAGTTTTAATTATAAAATCGACGCCTAGAATCTTCAAAAGAAAAGCAGAATCTTCTTTTAAAAAAAAAAAAAGAATATTTATTGTATTGGGTTGAAATGAATTTTAAAAAAGCAATCGATTTCATCCGCTGTAAATTTCATTGAAGGTATACATAACAACAAATGCAAGAGTTTGCTAATTTGCTACATAAAATAATTGGTAAAGAGATTTAAGGATATGGAACACTGATACAGCTATGAATTGTTTTTAACGCCAACTTGGGACGGAACAACCACAATTAAATTTTGTAGGTGGCAATCTAAAAACATTCATTACATTTATAGAATCCAAAAGTTTAAAAACCCTTTTGTGCACATGCTATTAAATATATCTAATGCAGAGACTTGCATATCACGGCAGCAAGATCTATTGAAAAATCAAAAGATATATTCACTGAACCGAATGAAACTTTTCCCTAGTACCTTGCGGCAAAACAACTCTCCTTTATTTAACAGAATAGGGCTTGGCGTATAAGCAACACACCTGCTTTCCAGTACCAAGATGGCAACAGTTTTAATGAACGATCTCCCGTCGACTACGTTCTGTCCCAACGTCACCAAATTACAAATCTCGTATCTGAGGCAGATGCTACAGCGCCTCTGTGTTTCCCACAACCTGACCTTTGAAGGGAAGAAAGACCGAGTTGGAAGAACTGGAAGACACACATTCGTTCTGGTTTTCAGCTACAGTAGGGTTCTTCGGGGTTATAGAAGACGAATCGGTATATTTCAGGTGGCAGATGGCAGTTGAAGATTTTAATATCCTCTCTATAAATCTGGTTTTATGAGGTACTCGGAAGACGTTTATTAAATTTTAAACCGCTTTTTTCCCCCTTTGCGTTCAGTTGATGGTTGTTGAACAAAATTGTTTTAATTGGCATTTAACTTTAATTTATTAATTCAGGTCCTAAATTAAAAATTTTAGTTTTTGAAATTTTGAATTTCATTTCGAAGTTATATGACATTCAATAAGTGATTTAATGAATTTTTCCACTATATTGTTTTGAAGGAAATAATGAACACATTACTTTAGTAATCGTCTTCTGACATTAGATAAATTTGTAAACTATTATCGCCAAGAATCGCCTTTCTTGAAAGTTTGCCACGTTTTACTTCTGTTTCATTTATCATAAATAGTAATTTAACTTTGAGTTTGAAAGTAAATGTACTGAAAGAATGTAATTAGGAATTGCCTGAAACCCTAAAGATATAACAGGCTTCCAATGTAAAAACATTGCCAAATAATAAAGTAATTACTAATTTGAATCCGATTTGATACAATACACTCTTTGAAAATTGATCCTTTTTAGAGTCCTTGAAATGTTTAACGTTGCTCAAAAGAATGTACTTACAGAAATCATATCGAGATACAATGTAATCGTCAAAACAAATAAAAACATACAATCATTTTACCATTAGTGAACTGACTTGTATATTTCACCCTCAACTTCTAAAATTACTGAGATTAAAAACAAAATATTTCCAGTAAAACCGGTAAAATTTTCTGTTCTATGGATGATTATCCTTATCAAAAGAATCATCATCAAATTTCACGATAAAATAAGAAAGACATTGAAACTTTTTTCCCCCCTTTCAGAAATCTGCTTTGGCGAAATTATTAATCTTTTGCTCCAGAAGCCAGGTGCCTCAAGTTTTATATCCTGCGCAATCTGATATGGAAAACAATAAGCTGCACGCATAACACGATATACTCTGATATCGATTAAAATACTAGGCGTCGAATTTCCATTAATTAATAACCTTCATAACCGCGGACAAGATAAATTGGCAACCTTTGGATAACAATAGTCGGAAGAAACGCGTATGCACACAACCTTATCAAGGCAGGTAGGTCAGAGTAATATTTAACAAGTTTTTAAGAAAGTAATGTTGCTTATTGACTCTGATGATTGTGTTGAGTACGGGCGTTACACCCTTTGTAATTGTTATTTATTAGTAATTTTTTTATTTATTATGCTGATCACATACTTTTGCTCGAAGCTAGTTAGTTCATGAAGTCAGTTTGTTTATTTTAAAAATTGCTTCGGATTAGCCATTATCGTGAATTCTGTGTAAACTGCCGTTTTAATGTATCTACTTCAATTAAGGGTATATTTCAAATCTTTGACGTCTTAGTTAGCCATAACACTGCTTATTGAATAATAAAGAAGTCAAATTGTGACAGGGAGTGTCGCATTCAATCTCTTAATTATGTTCATAAAGTAAATAGGTTTTGTGTCAGCATGGATATTATGAGAATAATGCGTTTTTAAAAAGTATCACTTTCTTATAATTTTCTTTATAGTTATTTTTAATTATTTTAACCATTTTTGGTTGAATAAATAACTAGTAAACTTATTACACTGATACATTGAGTATTACTCAATGAAATAAGTTTATGTACTAGTTTTAGCAAGGTTCATACCTTTGGATAACTTTATCTGTTACATAACTAAATGGATGATGCTCTAGATTTTCAGCTCTTAGTTTTTAGATTAAAATCACGGATAAGAATCGCTATTCAAGCAAATGAAAAATATTGGATAATATTGAATATTCATACAATTTTCTTTTTATAACCACCTAGTTATCCTTGAAAACATTTAATTTACCAACTCGGTGGCATTATTAAGAATAGTTTGAAACACTAATTAAGCTTAATATAATTGAAATTTTTTTAATAAGTGAAGTGATTTTCAAATAAATTGTAACTCATGTGTGTAACTGAATATGAATATTGTGCAAAACTGTTTTTAACAAAAAATACTTATCCAACCGTTAATTTTTAATTTTCGAATAATTTCAAAGCACAGTGTTATGGATGGAAATAAAACAGAAAAATACCAAGCTACAAACTAAAATTAAGTTTAAATTATCAAAAGAACTAACTTAAAAAAAAAAGAAAAAGAGAGAGAGAGAGATGAATTTCTGGAAGTTTAACTTTCTTATTAAACTTCAATAATCGCATAATAGCATTCAACATTTAAAAATTGTAATCTTAAAAATGTTTCCGTATTTCAAATGCTTTGTTTTCGGGGTTCTTGCAAGTCTTCAATTTAAATGGAAGATTATGATTTCATAGAAACATATGAATAGAGGAAATAACGATACAAGTCACTTGAAAATGAGTTTGGGATACTCAATATAAAGGTAAAAGCTTTAGATGCTCATTAAAACGCTTAGTATTTCATGGGAATCATTTCTTAAATATCATCCCTTGACGTCGTACCATCGGTTTTTTATGTTCCAACAAATAGTTCTTAGGTCTATTTTCAAGGTAACTTGACTTAAAAAGTCTTTCCTCATTGGTATTTTCATATAATTCAAATAGTTTTAGTATTTTCTAAAACTTTTATTATACATTAAGTGAATACTCGATTGCTTTACTATGAGCAAGGATTAAAATCAGCAAGAATTCCCAAGAATATCCATAATTGATCTTCAAGGTTTAAAAAAGAAAATACATAAGAAACAAATCAATCTTTTTAGCTATTAAGTTTTGTCATATTGTTTAACACGAGGAAATACCCGAAAAAACGGCTTAATTTTATTTTCCATGATTTCAACGCAACTTATCACATAATGGTTCCGGACATTAGCCAGATAGCTGTTCACACCAGTTTATTGAAGTAGCGATCAAAATTATCCGTTTGAACCTGTCAATTACCCATTAATTTGACAAAACCCGTTTTAAAACATAATCGGAACATATGCTTCGATAGCTTGTCCAGTCCAATCATTTATCAACCACAAACCCATTTTGCACCTCACCATAAAGGTCAATGTGAGGTGTATGCTTTGCTCCATTTTACTCATTGCAAATCCAGTCGCTTTTGATGTTTTCATTACTACCATTGCTTTAAGAAGCTATGCGGGATATTTGCAAGAAAATTAGGCTAAACAATGAAATACGAGAGCACGATTAATTGTTGCTGCATAAACGCATAACAAGCGGGTCATTAGCTGTTAATTACTGTACAAAGACAAACTGTTTTGAAGTTATGTGTCGTACGATAGTGGAATATGTTAGCAGATGAGTTTGTGACACTGTCGAAGATGAAAAATTTGGTATTTGTTGTTGCGTACTTATAGGCAACTATGGGCTGTGAGCCTGACCGGAATAATAATAACTAAAATGATATTCTGCTTCCGCTTTTACTCGGTATGGATAAATTTTAGTTTATGGTATAACTTGCCAAACAGTCTTCAAACTGTCTTAAATCTAAGAAAATTATAACGAAACTTCTTCTTTGATGTCAAGTAGCAATGCAAGTTTTTTGTGTTTGCCACTTGTAAATGGATTTCTTGCATGAATTAAATCTAATTTGTACTCAACTAATGGGCAGTTTCCCGAACGAAAGGTTTTCATTGATACTCACCAATTTTCCCGAAATGAATAATTTATAGAACCAATAATCTTCTGTTTTACCTGTCAATAATTTTTTTAATAAATATTGGGTACTGACTTTTTTACTTTTTCATCCATCAGAAAGTATGGTAATCGTTATTTTATTTTGTGTTTCAGTCTAATATCAACAGTTTATACTAAATATGTACAATTCTTGATTTCCTTTTGTCTATCCTTATGTTAGAATTTGTATATTTTACAAGTCAAAATTACTGAATCAATTTTAATGAAACTGGAGAGGTGAATTTTTATGGCAAGAATTTGAAGCAAAAATAAAAATATATTCCATTTTGAGAAACAGGCCATATGAAAATGTAAACAACGTTTAAGTCATTTATAAAGATCTAAAATATAGTAAAATCATATATCTAATTTGGTTATTCTGGCTATAAGCACTTAAAAACCGATTTTTTTCAGTAAAGTACAAAACCCTTTTGACATCTTCTTGCGATTCACAGTGTTGTTCAAATTTATATATGTATAACAAGAATAAGGGACAAGGCCATAACGACATCGCAACGTTACAAACAACTTCCCATATCATTTATAACGTTACCACAAGAAGACAGCTTCAAGAAAAATCGAACAGTTCCAAAGCAATATCAACTTCTCACCTAAGGGCCACAAGCAATTAGCGATAGCGAACTGCCTGTTGCTACTGCAACTTCCAAAGACTCCTTTACGACCACAACCCCTCCAATGCTGCCTGCAAGTGCACGATTTCGGTAACGCATTTAATGATGAAAAATCATTCCTCGCCGTGCGTAGTAGTGGCATTTATATTCCTTCTGGCCATCCTTAACAAGAAGTCCCTTTTTTGTTTTCATTATCTCGGGACTCGAGTCCGAGTGTAGAACTCTAAGGATCCTCGTGTCCGGGTTATAAATTTAAGAAGACGGTATTATAGGGGCAGGTGGCCTATGCTTTGGTTGCCGGCCTATTAGCATACAAATAAAGGCATGCAACTGGTTTGAGAAGGAATATTTAAAGTAGATCCTTATGCCATCTGCAATTCCTACTTAGTATTTCGTGGATCAACTTTCACCGCTTTAGTTAAGTCGTGGATTTGGGTGATTTGATTTGGTGGCTCTTCAGTGCGTTTTACTCACTGGATTCTATACAGTAGAGAAAGAACTGTATTGCCTAATATCATCACCAACTTGAGAGAAAAAATAGGACACTTGTCGAAATACGCTAAAAATCTAGACGCATCATTAATAAAAAAAAAAATGTAAATTTAATAAAATTAATCAAAATCACCAATTATTAATCGGAGATCATGGTCTGATTGGAATTGAAATGAAACCGAAACTTACCAGCACTGTTACCAAGCAAAGAAAAAAAAAAAAGCTTTCTTCTGACATCTCAAATCAATCTCCGTGATTAATTATAGAACCTGTTGTCAATCCCCTCCGTGGTTTTGTATGTTTAAAACTGATAACTTAATAACTGATTTACATATCCGTTACCGATCTCCGCCTGAAGAAAGTAATTAGAAACTCCAGTTCAGACAGATTCGTTGAACAAAGTTTAACATTCCTATAGGCCTTGCAATTTCAGTGACATTACAGCGAACACCCGTGACGATTTCAATATAACATTCGATATAACATTCTATATACATATATACATGTCTGTAGTACGGGGTGGGGGATTTCAATCTATTGCGTTTGCAACTCTTGAACTCTTTTTTAAAACTAAATAACCGTGATTGCTGGTGAACACTTGTAGAGGAACTTCTAGTCAATAATCGAGGATTCAATTAAAAAATTAAGGGTGACAGGTGTAAATGATACAAGACGACCAAGGTAGTTTTGGTATAAAGTACAATAGATTCCCTTACTCTATTTCGGAACTAGAATGTCAAAAATTATTATTCTGTTGTGATTATTAATATGAAATTGTCCAAAGTTAAAGCATTTGTTTGGGACAAACTTCTAACTGATAAACACGCCGAGAAATAAAGTAGAAAATTCATTACTTTAAGTGATGCAAAAGAAATTAGTGACTTTGCTATTTCAGTGAAACGTATTCAAATACCACAGAATATTTTTATAACAATATATACTTCTTAAAAATTATACTAGTATATGAATTATCTATGATAGAACTTAGGATTTCAGATATTTTAATAACTATGCGATAAACTTCAGTTACCATAAAAATGTTTGGGTTGACAGAGATCTATGGCTTAATATAGAAAATATAGCAAACACGTGGAACGGTGTTTGAATTTTGAGGAAATAACGTTTATTCTTTTAAATATTTTAATTAGTTTTATAAAAAGAAATCATTATTGAATAGTGTGGTGAACTTTTCGTCTCCTAAATACATGATTCCCATTGTTTGTATTAAATTCAAATGATGTTTTAAAGAAAAAATCCAATAATTTTTTAAAATTTTTTTAAAAAACATTTTAAGAAAAACTATACTTTTTCAGAAAAGAGCGATGCTTAAAATTGTAATTCATTAAAGAAATTATATTCGTGTTTGAAATTTTTAGCTTATGATCTTAATAGAACGTTTAATTACCTGAAAAAGTAGGTTCAAAAAGTTATCAATAACTCAATTTACTCATTCTAGGCTTGATATGAGAAAAGCGATCTAACAAGGCATGCTTCATTCTTTGAATGTTTTAGATTTGTAAGAAAGACAAGAGGTCATTGGATCTTTAATATTGTAATTATAGTTTTGAAGTATCATTTTTTAATAGTTGACGGATATAATGCAAAAGTAATCCGGAACTCTTTCTGAGTTCTTCGCTTTGATAGTGCTTTTAATAACGACATACCAATTTATATAATGAATGCACGCATATTTGTTATTTTACGGTCATTTTAAAAACAAGAGTCCCAGATAAAAAGTAGTCTCTGTACAAGGGATAAACGTTACAGGTGAACGGACTAAGTATAAATGAAATATACCGGACTTGGTCATTTTTACCTGCAAGCCGATGAAATAACCTACATCCGTTGAAAAAATTAATTTTCGTCTCCGATTCTGCAGCTGTCAACGCTATTATTACGTCGTCAAAAGTAAGCACTAAACAACACAAACAACGTTAGTCCATTAACGCCAATATCTTCAAGCAAAATTATATTGAGGAGGATAAACTTTTTAGTAATTGGTCGTTAATATTTAATGACAGACTAAAGCTTAATAACGCAAGTGGACAATTTGATGAATTGTCCTTTTTATGTACACTAAACTCGGAAATATAATAACTTTTACTTGAATTTCTGAATTCTCTAAGGCGATTGCAGCTGTTAATGGGATTGGGATGAATCGTTGACAAATAGTGAAAGATTTTATCTATAGTTTCATTTTGATGGTGTGACATAAATGATCGATTTTGTGATTGCAATTATGAGTAACCCACGCATTTTTTGCAGTAATTTGTTGTGTGTTCTACTTGGCTTTACTTGTGTAACAATTAATATATAATCTTCTACAAGGGTGCGAATGATATGTTAAAGGATGCTGCTGCAATCAACACGAAATTACGAAGCGGAAAAAAAGAAAAAAAAAAAAAAAAATATATATATATATATATATATATATATATATATATATATATATATATATATATATATATATATATATATATATATATATATATATATATAACACAATTAATCATTGGAAACAGACAAAGTCCACCTACTCTTATGTATGTCTTATGTGTTTTAAAAACCGTTAAAATAGTCTTTTAAATAACAATGAAATTTTTATTTATCAAAAAGAAAAAGAAAAAAAAAAAAAAAAAAAAAAAAAAAATGCTTTCGTTTCTTTGACATACTTTAAACCTAAATATAAAACTCAAAATTTTCGATTTGGTTCCCCTATTTTGGTCGCTCTGATAAATTCATGCCAAATCACTTATAATATTTGCGTTTAACTTTAAAAGACAGGTGGCAAAATTTAGATTTTTTTTTAATCTAAATGGTTGAAATAAAGAGAACCGATCTCTCTTCTATTCTGTCTAGTTTGAGAAAAGCTTTATTTTTTTAAAATATTTTATTATTATTATTATTATTTTTCATTATCACTTATATTTACAGTGCATTGACGGAGTTGTCAAAATTCCCACTTACAAAGGATAAAATAACAGTGAAATTAATTTACAGGGTGCTCACAAAATTCAGAAAAAAAGTTCTCTGATAATTCCATTATTCCCCTGATAGTAAATTCCCCGGTTTTATGGCAAACTTTTTTTAAAATGTCACCAACTGTTCCAGGTGCATAGACACCTTAATAAAAGGAACATAAATGCTAAAGAGATAATAAGCCCATTTTTTAAAAATAGCTTTGGCGGTAATGAAAAGTTTAAATTATTCCGTAATATTAATTATTCTAACAATTATCCATCCCAATTCTCCGGGTAAATGGCGCAGAAATGCCGGTAAAAGAGGAAAAGTACCTTCAACACGATAGAAGATTTCCCTGATTTTAACGAAATTTTAAAAAATCTACTGACATTTCCCTGATTTTTTCCCGAATCAGAAAGTTCCATGACATTTCCCTTGATTTCCAGGTTCACACTCTTTTAAGCAAATTAAACAATTTGGAAATTTTACGCAACTTACACCTATACAATTACGCTATACAATTAAAATGTATATGGATATTACCCATTACAATTTTGTCATTACTTGGATATGATTTAATTTTTGAAGTGTTTCATTTTTGCTGTTTCGTGTGGTACGGGTGTCGAGCTACGTGCCAGCTCAGATATCAGCGCTTCTTCATCACTAAGTTCAAAATCACAAAGCGTAATTATAGATTTTGGTTTTGTTATGTTACGGCTCATGATGGGTCCAGTGCAGATCTTACACCATGAAAACTCCAAACAATATTATAGCTATACATTTACGCTACAGAAGGAGATCGATGACCATATACAAGCATAATCGAAGCAGATATATGTGCATTTATTTATCATGTTAGAAATCATAAGAAATTAATTGAGCATTAATACTTCAGTTTATTAGAAAGTACTATGATATAATTTTAAAGGAACATTTTTCTGAAGTTTGTAATATTCAACTATTGAGACCGAGTGAATTTTTTTATCATGTTTTGCTTTTGCATCATGTTATGAAGTCACATTTCAGATTGAAGTAATTTTTGTTTTGTAACTGCAATTCTGTGAAAATTGAGGAGCTGTTATAAAGTTAAACTTATTGCATTAAATTAAAATACATTTTTTTTTCACTTTGTAGCTTTGACTGTTTGAAATACGCAAGGCATATGCTTAGGATAACGTCATTTAACTTCCGCCAAAGTTTAAAGTCAAGAAACAATGAAATACTTTAAAATTTCTACTAACACGAAGTTTGAATTTATTGCAATTTCAAATTTATAGTATAATTTTATATTCTAAATGTGAACAGTTATTACAAAACTAAAGTCAAAATAGTGAAATCGGTACTGCAGTAAGTGCTTATTGTAAATTAATAATTGGGGCATTTCGAGAGTTGCCACTTTTTTAAACGATGTTTAAATGTGAAATACTATTTCATAAACCAAAAGCGATTTGAATATATTTCTACTAGGATTTTGACTAAAAAGAATGAAACTTCAGTTTGTGAAAGTTAATCGTAAGAGATATAATTGGAAACATTAATTTAGCACTGAAATATCGATGCCCCAAAGGTGAACTCATTTATAGAAGTAATATCACAGGAAAACTTTTAATACTATATAATTTTTGTATTAACTTCGTTTTTGTGTATTCGTGTGCAATGGTCAACTATTAGGAGGGGTAATTAACCTACTTACTGTCATCCAATCTAACTAAAACTTGGCAGATAGACTCGTTGTCAATGACAATGCATTCTGACAAGTTTTAAGGACTGCTACTAAAAAACATCCATTACGCAGATTTCTATTGTCGTTTTAAAGGACTATTTAATCCACTGGCAGTGTTCCAATCAATGTGAAACTTGGTAGATAGACTCTTTGTCGATGATAACGCCTTCTACCAAGTTTTTTTTTTTTTTTTTTTCCTTTTTTTTTTCTTTCTTAGGGAGGGTGAGGGGAGGGGTTGAGAGTGTCAATGGCACAGAATTGATGTTTTTTCTTTCAAATACTATTGTAAAAACTCGACTTGAGACTAAAATCGCTTAAATAAGTTGCAATTGCACATAAAAGTTTTCAATGTATATAAAGGATTTCAAATTAAAACTTTTTTATTGGTTAATTTTTTACTCTTTAAAAATTATTACCTTCATTATGAATCATTGAAATAGTGTTGGATACATAATTAAGGAAGATAAAATACCAATAAAATCGTAGTTATAACCGAAAAAAAAAAGTACAGTTGTTGATCTAATACATAGATAAACAACTGGAATTTTAAAGCCCGAAAATAGCTTATTTTAATATGTGTGTGTCTATAAAATATCGATAGGAAAATTATTGATTCGCTTAGGAAACCAATTATCTCACAAACGATTACTTGATATGCTAGTATGACTCCGTTTGATGAAACACTTTCAAGGTTAGTTAATTGATCACTATCGATAAGTGAATTGAAGTTTTAATAGCTAATAGCCCCTAAACTGGTTATACTAATTAAATATCGAAAGTTCAGTTTACAATCAAAAGTTAAACAGGGCGTGGGAGCTTGTTGCTATTTTGCGTGAACTACCGTAGAATTTATTAAACATTAAAATTTCTTGTTTATTACCCTTAGAGTTTGAAATATGTTATTTCGTTTTCAATATTCGGGCGTGGTTTCCGGCAAAGAATATTAAATGATCCATAGAGTTCAAAAATAGTAAAATAGCTAATCGTGTTACGAATGTCAGACATGATTGCCCGATTTCTGCAAGGCGTGTGTTGCTTAGTCTATGTCTATTGAACAAAAAGTTTTTGAACTGAGATATTGTCAAGGTAATATCCTGTTTGTGAATTATTTATTACATTTCCAATATATTACCAAACGTCTGCGGTATACTCATGATGTAATCTCGGTGGTAAATGGAAGTAATAATTTTCTACAGCTTTTCTTTATTGTGTTTCGTTAACTAATACAGATTTATCTTGCCCATAACTGAAATAATCGTGTTACTCTAGTGACAAGGATATCTCTCCGAATAAAGATTATTGCTTAGATTAAATGATGATCTTTATTCAGAAAGATGTCCTTGAAGTTTTAAATTATCTAAATATAAATTAGATATGCACTTGAAATGCATATTTTAATACCTTTTAATAAGGTAGGTATTAAGTGTTAAATTGATAGCCGAAATATAATAAGTGATACTTACAATACACGTTTAATGCTATAAAAAACTTATTTGGAGATATTCACTGTTACTCAATAAATGTAATTTTTCCTATTATTGAGCTAAACAATAGAAAATAAAATAAATGTAGGTTTGAAAAAGTAATTTAAAATACGATAAAAAAAAATGAAGTAAACATTTTATTGATTGCTGTATGCTATAGTAATGGGAAAATGTCTAAGTATGCGTGATTTCTATGAGAATCTTTGTTTATAAATTGTTTATTAAATGCTTTTTTAAGTTTCATTTGACTTATTGCATTCAAAAGAAAATTTTAAATATATTTATAAATTATTGGTGTCGAATTTAGGCTTAATGTTTGTAAATATGAAATCGAATTGAAATTTTTGTCGAATACCATTAAAATATTTTTACAAAACGCAAGAACTTTTTCTTGAAGTTATGTCTTATTGTAAATATTGCGTTTGTTTTTGTAAAATTAAATATTTAGAATTTTAGTTTAGTTATATTGCAAATTATTTCACACTTAGAATTACATAAATACCTAGGTATATATACTCTATGTATTTGTACTTCTACAAAAGCAAAACTTGTCTAAATTTAAACATTAGGTTTGAACTTTATTATCAATGGATTTCCATACATAAATAAATTTTAAACGTGACTAAAAAAAATATTATTCCACAATAGTATGCGTTTTGGTTGTTATTAAGCTATATTTTCCTTTTGCGATAATGCAAAACAATAAATAGTTTTACAATGTTAACTTAAAAACTTTATGTTAATTTATCATGTTTCATAATCTTCCTAAAAGTAAAAATTACTTTCAATATAAATAATTTTTTGTTACCAAGTTGGTATAAATAATTTTTTGTACGTAAGTTAACTATCTATAAACTTCTACACAAATCAAGTAAAGTAATCACACCTTAAAATTAAGTACATAAAGTTTTATTTTATGTATATAATTTTTAGAATTTTTTTTTTTAAGAAATGATTAAATTTATTAGTAAAAGTTCAGTTACATTTGACAATAAATTATAATCACTCTGAAGAGAATGAAACAATGTATTTACAAAACACGCAATTTTGTTTTAAAATATGTATTACAAATCTGAAATGTATTGAGATTTCCTTCCGGATGAAGTTTAATTAAAAAAGATTACATTATTCATTAAATGTAATTAAAAGGTATTCCTAAAATTGCAAACTTTTTGCAAATTTAAAAAGGATAAAACATTTGCTAAGTTTAAAAGGCTTGTATTTTTGAAAAACTAATTTTAAGTTCATAGTAAATAATGGGATTCATTTGTATATATGAACAGGAATTGTTGCTGTTTTTATATTTTTTATTATTTTTATACACAAATACTTTAATATTATTTAAAGAAACTTACAAATAACATACAGCTTCAAATTACACCCTATCCAATGAACTTTTTTCAAATTACTATAATACAGTATCAGTTAAAGGTTAATCAATTGAAATTCTACTACCTAAAATAGCAGTTTTTAGTTCTGTGCTTCATTAGAAATTCAGACCTACTTTTAACATCAAGTTATACTTCAACAAACTTTAAAGGTATAATATCCCTGTTAAATATTCCTTAGATAACAAATTGTACGTAGGAAATAACAAGGAATTGATAACTGAATTCAAATATACTTCCATTAATTTTGAGCTAAATATTTAGTCTATTTTAAGGAATTGGTCTATTTTTCTACATGTTACAAATTACCTTCTTCGATATAAATTCACTGTTTTGGGAATTGTATTGTTACGATTTTCTTTGAATTCGCTCCTATACTTTATTAATGTTGACTATTTAATCTAAAAGCTTTTTAGATTTTGGCTGTAAAGATATTTTAAGCAATGCAAAAAATGGTTGAAACCATTGACCATTCTAAACAGGAAAAAAATGCGTTTATTTTATATTTTTTAGTGAAGTTTAAATCGAGAATTTTTGCTAAAAGGAGGGTATGAAAATATATCTATTATTTTTTTTTTTAAATCCTTAATTCATATTTTACTTAAGACATCATTCAATACTTGTAATTTCTGAAATTATTTGTAAATGGTCGACATTTGAGTTGATTCAAGTTGATTGTAAAATGTTTTATCGCGTTGAAAAAGTATGTAGCAACTATTAAAATACAATCTACTCGAATACCATTCTGCACTCTTGTGATAAAGTACAGTATATCCATTTTATAGTTTTACATAATAGATGGTCAAAGTTAAGAAACTGCCATTCACTTATTGCAATTGCAATGCATTAAAAATGAGTATCTCCATTTTGAAGCCTTGAATGAGACAGTGCTGTAAATAATTCAAAAGAGCACAAAATACACATAATATAGCTATCATAATTTAAAACTCAAATCAATAAAAATGGATAATGTCCTTTACCACCAAGACTACAGATTTTCAAACAAAATGGTCATACTTACATCATTATCTTCTAGATTCGAATAGATCTCTAACTTGTCCAGTCTGACAGTCCCTTGGAAAGGCAGAAACCTCGCACCTTTGGATATTCTTTGATTTGTCCATACAGAAGCTCCAGTGTACGGTTTCTTGGAGGATGGTGTCGTTGTTAAGACGAGGCTCAACTCTGTCGGTATCAGTACACAAGTCTCCATGGTTTCAAAATTTAGTTTACAAAAGTCTCTAAGCCAGTCTTTTTCACTTCAAAAGTCATCCATTAATGTTAATATTTCGATAACTGTTGTAAATTGAGGTACAAAGTTGCTAATACTAATATCACATGTTATCAGTTCGCACTGAGCAGGCAGATTGATTTTAATCTAAAATATGGCAGTGAGTACCAATCACATATGAGCTGATGGTGTCATCTGCATCCAAGTAGTATCATAAAAATATAATAAATGAATTGCTTCTATAGAAAACTATGCATCTTATTATAAGTTTTTCAGTCCGTCCTGTAAAATTTTTCAAAAATAGTCGATCTTCACCATAAACAATATGTAAAAGTCCCAAGTACATCGACAACCAACATCGGTGATAATCAGTCCAAAATCTCCAGAAATTAAAGCGAATCAATTAGACAATAAATTAAACAAATGTCCCTATCAAGGAATAAGCAAATATCCTTCAGATAATGACTTCTTCTCATCAACTAAAATGACCACTATTTTATATCCCAAAACTGAACACCGCATGCACCAAATTAACACAGAGAGAGATAGAGAGCACACCAGAAACACGTGCTCACCTATGCTTCATTATAGTTCTCACTGAAGAGTTTTGACTCTCATGGGCACATCCCAAAAACTGTTTCTCTTCTCTCGTTTCTTTTTCCATCCTTCCTCTACCCCCCCCCCCCCTCTTACCTATCTCTTCAGCAACACCTTGTTCAACAGGTGCCGGCAATTTCTGGCCACCAGGGACCGCTAGTGTCCAGGAGTCGGCCGATTGGAAGGCGTGGCGCGAAGATCTAGTTGGTCCTTCTTTGTCTGCGGCGTGTATCGGCGGTAGCCGGTCCTTTTTTTTTGTTTTGTTTTTAGGATTCTTCATTTTTTTTTTTTTTTTTTAGATTTGTTTTCGCAGGAGTTTTTATTTGGTGTTTCTTCTTTTGTGGCCGAGAAGAGTATCTTTTGAGGTCTGTTTCGGGGGAAGAGGAATGTTTTTTACTTTGGTCAAATGGTCGAGCAAAATGTGGAATGTGGCAAAATGTGAAAAATTAAAAAACTGAATTTTCAAATATTTGTCGCAAACCGTTAATTTTTTTTTTTTTTAGTTTATTTGTTATTTTCAGGTTTAGAGAGGTAGTTTTAGCAGGGTTTTAAATGGAAATTTTTTTTTTTTGGTTTTCACAATTTAAGAAATAATTCAAAAATTTTGGTTTTAAAATAATAGTATTCATCAACGCTAATTGCAAAAGTTCAAAAGTTGTTGGTCTGTTTTTGTCTGTTTTGTGCCTTTCGTAAGTATCGACCTTTTTCGTTTTTGTATTCTTTCAATTGTTAGTTTCATTTTTATTTAAAAAGTTTCCGACTATTTGAGAGACACAGTAGACTTAAAAAAAAAAAAAAAAAAAAAAAAAAAAAAGGCAGCAGACACCTAATAATTCAACACACCATAACTTGTCTTACTATTATCTCCTGATGTGAAGCTAAGGAGTAATGATTCCTTCCTATGTTACTAAAAGGCGTGAGAATCTTAGTTTTGTTGAAAGTTTGACATTGAGACATAGTCCTTATGAAACTCTAAAAGCAAGTTACATGGTACCTACTTGAACCAGCAGTTGATTATCCCGCAGGCCCACCCCCAGGAAGGAGGGTTTTTAGTGTCAGAACCCCCCCCCCCCCCTTCTCTCCCTCCCGTTGTATGCTAACATCCCGACATTTTCTTTGAATGAGTATTACAAAATAAGTAATACAAAATAATTTAAAATTTTAATATCATCTTATTCAGACAGAGTAAGTCTACCGTATTGCACAAAAGTATTTATTAGCTTGAAACACTTTAAAATTAATAAATTTGTTAATTCCAAAGCATCAAAAATTTTCTTTATACATTATTTTTGGTCTACATAGGCCTAATAAAAACTGTCATTTAGAAAATGTAAAGATACAGATGTCTTCGTTTTTCAAATGTGGTAATTGTGTTTCAGTGCTACATGGTTCAAGTATTTCAAACCCGGTAAACATCTAATCAAATCAGTTAGATATGATATTGATGTTTTTCCGTTCACCAAAAATATTACTCCCTCTCTTATTCAAAAATTACCAATCAATTTTTCAGATTAATCTTGGTCAACAATCTAGATAAAATGGATAATACGTGATCTGGATAAAGTGTAGTCGAATACTGGAGAAAAATCCTTTTAATATTTCGGCTTATGTAGGTGAAAGACTAAGAAACTTAAAAAATATTAATTATGTGATAAATATAGATTGAGAAAGCTCTGCATAGAAGGTTTTTTTATGGAGAGAAATATAAAAACAATTATAATGCTTGATTGAAAACCCCTCCCATAGAAATTTTCTGGTTACGCCACTGGTGCTCCAGACTGTCAAACTGTTCTATATACCCATACAAACTTCTACAAGTTATAAAATAAAATATAAATAGAAGTTTGCATAATCCTAAAAAGCATCAACTCTGAATTACTATAGTAATTTATGAAGTCTTCTTGGGAGTAAATAACTGTAGAAACCTGTGGATTTTTAAAAGTATGAATAACTGTATCTTCCAACGGTCAAGAAAGCATTTGGTATCTGATCAGCCTTTTGCACCTGCCACACATTTTATAAAAATTAGTATTTGTTTCGTAAATTTGTTTCTGAAAGTGTCATTAAAAAGTGGTTTCGATGTATCTTTGAGTTTTTTGCTAAGTAATTGATACGTTGATGTTGTGTTAAAAATACTGACAGTTTTTCTTTGGAGAGTAAACATTACGATGTAGTTTGTCTTTTATTTATGGCTGTCTTTGATTTTAAGCTAGTTATGTTTTCCCCTATTATTTAAATTTCTGTTTTTAAGAGTGATTATTTAATTTATTTTTTTAAGAAACGACAGGTCCAACCTTTAGGATGTGCAATCGCACTTCCTATTTTACAAGTGCAATCGCACAGGGCTCGGTGTGATGAAGTGGCCCCGTGAATGAATTTTTTTTTTTTTTTTTTTTTAATCTTTCAAACCTTTCTTTTTTAACGTTGAAAAGCAAGATAGATAAACAACTATAACAAGTTTTTAAAATGAGTTAGTAAGCCCAGAAGTAAAGAGAATGATAAAGTATTTTGCACCATCACCATCTCAAAGAAAAAATCGTTTTTTATAGTTCGGGAGCATGATAAATATATATATGATTCTTACATCACAAGTTTATTATGCCACTAATTGCTCGAAAGTTGGTTGAATAATCATATTTGAATTATTATAAATTTGTATAATTTCATTAAATAATACAAAACATTATATTAAATATCAGCATACAGAAAATATAGAGAATGCATTGGAAATTAAATACATTTTCAGTTTTCTGTACGCAACAAGTTAAAAACAGGATACTCAGAAAATCATCTCATCTCGGTCTAAGTTTTTTAAATAATTAAGTGTTGATTGATTCGGGAATCTAGTGACGTAATGTAGGTGGTCGCACTCCCGAAAATTATTTTTGGGGCCTTTACCTGCAAAACTTTTTCTGTCAAAATAAAATAGAAAAATTTAAAGCTTATCAGTTGAGGAATACTATAAAATACAAGTTCAAATGTCGAATTGTGAATTAAACTTAGGGAAAAAAAAACGTCATTAAAATTGTACTAAATAATTAAAAATAATTATAATTTGTATTTATTTACAAGTCAAAATGGAAAAAACCTTCAAAGTGGAAAAAAACCACGCGAAAACAATCAAACTGGAAACTTTCCTCATCAGTGGATAAAAATGTTGAAAGATATATTATAATAAAGTTCAGAAGTAATAAATAACCAGATCTATCTAAACTTGGACCAAGTAGACAGAAATTAAGGAGCCAGATTATAGCAAACTGCAATTATTTTTCTTACTTCCATCTTATGTTCAAAAAATCTCTTTGTAAAAGAGAAATAATTTGTAATTAGCCGTCAAAATTAATGAGTTGCACTCATTTTATATAAATTGAAAGACATTGTGATTTACCACAATCTTCAAAGGATTCTTATAGATCTTGGAGATATATTTAGTTCTTTTTTTAATTATCAAATATATAATTTTGTGTATCAACAAATATCTATTTCCACAAAAAAACAGAAGAATGGTTTTGAGATGTGCTATTTTGTTAATTGTTGTAAAAAAAAAGTAATGCCTCATGAGTTGCCCCGCCCCCCCCCCCCCCTTATTGCGGATCCTGTGGGCTAGTCAATTACGCTACTGCAGGAACCAGTTAAACGATTTAAATTATTTTTGGGCATGTAGTTAGTCATTAATATAAATACCTTTATGACTTTACCTATTGGTGGCTTCTCAAAAATTGTTTTTGAAACAACGTTTTTTCTACAAATAAACTCTTCATATATTTTTTTTACTTGGATTTGAAATAACTTAATAGTTTTTGGCAGCGATGTTATGAGTCTGTATCAGGTGATATTTTTAGATTATACCTCATGGATTGTGGTCCTATGTTTGGTGAGTAAGAAAGGATCATATCTAGTATTCAAAGTGAAAAACCCGTAAAGTTCTTAAATGCATCACGTGTTCTGAGTATCTCATCACAGGCAATGGTAGAAGAAGAATTGTAATAAAACTGTATATGTAATATATATATGTAAGGATCAGAAATCAACACTGAAATTCGGAAATTTATAATTAAACTAAACTAATGGAACCTTGCACTTTTAATGTTGATTAGAGGAATTATTTTTTTGAAAGCTCCACTGAGTCAGATGTATTCTACTCCTGAGAGATATAATGAAACTTGGTTTGGAAAGCAGAACTCAGTTCGTGTCTAGTGTAAATCACAACCGTACATCCTCCATAGTGTATCTAATAAGAGAACTTTCAACATATAAGTTCGATTTATCAACAGATAATGAAGAAAATACATTAAAGCGGGTAACTACATCTATAAAATAGTAATAATTTTTTTTTTGGAAGTTTTAATTAAGACGATAAAAGAAGGGATCAATGATCATTGCCGGGCTGACTCGAAGCATCCCATTTATAGAACATCTTCTACATCATATTCCCTCTCATAGAGTTCCAAGTTATCCTCTATATATATTCCACTATTTTACAGTATACTATTCAAGTGTAGATTCTCTAATAGAGTATTAAAATATCCTACTCATAGAGTTCTCTGCATAGAGTTCCTGCACGTAGAGTCCCCTCTCAGAGTACCAACATATCCTCCACATCATAGGGTACAATCTGCATAGAGTCCCTTCAAATTGAATCCCTTTAGACTCATAAGGTGCCCAAAATACACTTTGCATCGACTGCCATCTCATATAGCACTTTCTAGGCCTCTACATAAGAGTCCCATCTCATAGAGTACCTTAATACCAGTTCCCTCTCATAGAATGAAATAAAAAAAATAAAAAAATAAAAAATTCTCTCGAATTTCAAACAAATTGCACAATGTTCAATTGTAAATAAACTATTCGTCAAAAGTAGAGAAGTATTGTAGTTTATTAATTTGTGTTTGGTATAAAAGGATAAAAAGGGATCATGTCAAAAAAAATCACTGTTCAGAAATAACATATAAGCTACTTGTATTTTTGGAAGTAGGGTAAATTTTTGTCTCACTTGAGTGATTTCGTGATTAGAGGTAACTCCCAAGTTAAGATAATATGCAAGACAAGGTATAAATTCTATGTATCCTATTTGAAGTACCAGATTTGAACCTTAAGAGGAGCTATCTAAAATATCGTCACGCTAACTTGATGGATGAATAATTCTTAGGTATTCGGTCGTGTAAGTTACAGGACATTGAATTCAATAAAATTCGGTGGGTGTTGAACATAATTGCAATATACAATTTGGATTGTGACAGTAATTATAGCTAAAAGACTGCTTCTATGAACATTCTAATTGATGAATATCAGCTCTATAGTTCGGGATTTCTTTACTTTGTTCTATGAGTATCCAGATAAAAACACTTCAAGTAAAGGTTTTGATTAGCTACGAGTTCTTTATAGCCAGTCGAAGCACCCAAATAGTGTGTACCGACGAGTTCTTGATGCAAATAAAGTTGTCCCGAAGTATATATACCATTCATGTACTACAATTTGTTGACATTTAATAATTGCCATCTCTATTTTTAAGTTTATCGAGATATAACATTAATCTTTCCGATTTAGAGTTTTCTATGAAAAATAATTTCTACGCAATTTATTACCAATTATTCAAGTTTTTATCCGCTACATCTATTTGCAATTAAGATGGGAACTTCCTATTTCGTTTCAGGGAAGCAATCTTCCAGTTGAATCAAATATAATTCTACTGATCTTACCTAAACGGAATTTTAATTAAATTTTACAACTGTTTGAACAAACAGAAGCATTGCACAGAACCTTCTATTTCGAAACTAGACAAAATACAAAACAGGACATTGAAGAGTTGACTAATGATTGCCCTAAAAGTTCCTGGCACGTGTAATGTCATAAGGATTCCTGACGCGTGTAAGTCCAGAGGTAACACAGGAGTATTGGCCAATATAGGAAACAGGTGTTCTGGAAGACTGGCGAATTCTGGAGGAAGCTCGAGCACTGTTTCCAAGAGCACGGTATTTTAAAAATAAACTTGTCAAAGACATTATAAAAGACATCACATTGAAAGCAGCATTTTTTAAACATGAATACCAAAGTTATGACAACGCTTTGGAATTTGTTCTTTTTCTTTTTGGAATTTTTCACAATCCGTCATTAAATTGTTTCCAGTTATTTAATCCCAGAGATTGGGCAAAGTAAATTGATTAGTTTTCAAAGACTTTTATAGTACTTTAATTTGTTACTAATATGCGGGTTATAATGCGGACCATTTAAAGTGGTGGATATTTAAGCTTTTTAATTGTTTGTAAAATGATAGTACAGAAAGGAAAAACTTCGTTGTTAATTTTTTTTTTATGTTAAAATCTTTTATTGATGATTTTGAAAGTTTTCTGCTATTGGAAGCCTTAAACAGGTAATTTAAAAAGATTAATTCTTCCTATCAGTTACAAACCAGATAGAAAACAGGTGACTTCTATTCCATTCAACGTAGTGGTAAATAGAAACCGTACTTAAAAAAATTCCTTTTTCTTACATTAAATTTATTTTTCATCATTGGAATTAATTATCACCAAAATTTTAAGGTATTAACTATAACTTTAAACATATATATTGTATGAGCTTTGACAGGAGTATGTGTAGGAAAAATTTAAGTTATATAAAATTACATTAACTCTCAATGACAAACTATCCTTTCTCCTTGATCCTCCATTATTACAATATTTCGAAAATTATGTCAGTATAGTTTGAATTTTTTAGGATTTTTTTTTATTGATTTTTGTTGAATAAATTATTATAAATTTGTCGGGATTAATTTAAACCTGTTTAGTACTCGAATTGAAAAATAAGCGACTGTGAATTAGTATTTATCAATAGCCAATATATCAAAATGTTACATACCTATAAAACCTAACGATTATAAATACTTAGACACGATGTGTCATTATGAACTATACGTGATCTCACATGAAAACACTTAAAAATTTTAAGTTCAGCACCATAAAGCAATAATTGTTCAAGATTAAAAAAATTCCAGGTGCAATATTACAATTAACAATGCAACACCATAATTCCCGTATTATTATAAATCTCAGAACAAGTCCGATAGCTTCATTAATTCCAAAAATTCAAGGTCAAGTTCAACAAAAAAGAACCTTATTAAAGTCATCCTGCATAATCCAATCATGCTTTTACGGCCTCTGGTAGTATCTAAACACACAATTCATTCATAAAAAGCAAATAGATGATCTCATTGTTATTGTAATAATTTGTAGAAAACAATGTGCGAGATAAACACAAGTATAACAATATCAGCTTCTAATAAAAAAAAAAATCTTTAGCTATAAAGTTGGTAAGTCAGCGATGGGTATAAAATTGCGGACAGAATGTAAAAAAAAATATTACTGATGGTTTCTTTGTGAACAGGAGCAGATGCACTAAAGAAGGTGTATATATTCACCTGAAGAATCGTTTGCGTGATAAGTTTTGACGATAGAAGATTTTCGTGTCGGATCTGGCAACTTCCGCTGCCGCCGGCTAACACGGGTGGGTTTCGTTCTATTCTAGCCGGATGGTTCTGGATATGAGTGAGGGGTTTTACACTTAGCGAAGAGGATAATCCTGTATTAATTTTTCTTTCATTTTGAGAATCAGATTCTAGTGTATCATTGTTCTTTTTTTTTTTAGAAAGTCTAAAAGTTGACGGATGATTTAAGGGAGGAGACAAAATAACCTTTCCATTGTTTAGGAATTCATTCTGCAACTAACATTGAAAATAATCTGCAACCGAAATAAAACTTGTTCACAATCTTGTTACTATATTGAATTTTAAGTGAGCTTTATTGATAGTGTTCGACAATTAAACTTCCTTGTAATAGTTCACAAGTTTACCCAAGAACACGTCCGCTGAGTCTTGGAGACCCGGTGGTTCTATATATTCCCATAGCAACACATTAGCGCGCGGGGTCGTGAGTTAAAGTGTTTAAACATTTTTAACAATTCGGACATCGTGAAAAGCAATTAAGTAATAATTAATGTTCAACAAGAAATTACTTTGAATTTTACTAAATATGGAAGTGAAATAATTGTCATAGTTGAGGAACTCAAAATTTCTTCAATGCGAAATAAATGTGCATTACTTTTGAGCCACTAAGTCCGTATAGTATTAGATAAGTAGGGTAATCACAGGACTGTCAGTGTTCCAATAAGGTGCTAGATCATATCATAGATTAATAGCCTCCAATATTTATACAATTCTAATTTATAATAATGATTTCAGTGTTGCAATAAAAATGCTTAATCACATCAATAAGCCTCCTTCTTTGGGCAATCTCTTTCCTATCTGATTGTATTGAAATGTTAAGTGATTGCCAGTCTAATACGGTTATGTGGTTTGAGAAGTTTTATGTGGCTTTTGTTGTTCAATCTTAAATTTCTGGATGGTTCTTGCTTTATTTTCTCATATGAGATTTTTCTAGTGAGTTGTGTCATTATTAGTCATTTCATACTGTTTGAATTGTCTTTTTTTTATTTTAAAATATAATTTCTTAAATTTTTATTTATCGACTGCTGGCCTAGTTCCCTCTACTAAGTTTTGTCTTTCAAGCTATTTTAAACCAGTTAGCAATTCTGTGTTGTTTTGATTATTATATTTTTTCAAGTTTTCATTTATGGATGCGATTTTTATCATTTGTTATGTTGATAAACACCTATTTTTAGTAGTCTTACATCAAACCAAATAGGAACAAGACTGTTTAAGTAAGTTTTAATAAAACATTGTTTCTTCAAACAATTCTATCCTTACATATCCCTAGTCCATTTATCGTATTCTTCATATATATTTTTTTGTTTTAATTAATGTTCTATTTTATTTTAGACTGTTACCAATAAAATAAACAATGTTATATAATTATAAGATTTAAGATTTTAATAAGTATTTTCTATTACATTTAGGCAACAAAGTTTAATTTTTCCAACAATTATTCCACAATAATAGGATACGGCACATGGAAATATTGGGGATGGAATAAATGAGAGAAAGGAGATATCAAAAATATTGATTAAATTACCTGAAATAGGAGCTGTCGGTCGCAGTTATATAACTCAATAGATAAAAATGAATAAAGTCGAGAGGAAAGCAAGTCTCAGGTAAACGCAAGAAGGAAAACACGTCACCGCAATAACAAATTCGAATTTTCTTAAACCTGAAATTGCGTATTTAAGGCAAAAGATATTTTAGTATTAACAACTTGGTGAAAGCAAGTAGTAATACTAAAATATCTTTAGTATTAACAACTTGGTGTTTGATGCTCTAAGTAAAACCTTTGTTTGAAAGTAGATAGATAGATAGATAGATAGGTAGATAGATAGATAGATAGATAGAGATAGATAGATAGATAGAGAGAGAGAGAGAGAGAGAGAGAGAGAGAGAGAGAGAGAGAGAGAGAGATTTTAGTATTAACAACTTGGTGAAAACAAGTAGTAATACTAAAATATCTTTAGTATTAACAACTTGGTGTTTGATGCTCTAAGTAAAACCTTTGTTTGAAAGTAGATAGATAGATAGGTAGATAGATAGATAGATAGGTAGAGATAGATAGATAGATAGATAGATAGATAGATAGATAGAGAGAGAGAGAGAGAGAGAGAGAGAGAGAGAGAGAGAGAGAGAGAGAGAGAGAGAGAGAGAGAGAGAGAGAGAGAGAGAGGCCTCCATTTACTGTTACTGTCTTCACATATACAGTCCCTAAAAACGCAGAGCTTGACGCAATTACCAATACGCTCGCGTAAACATCGACTGCTCCATCGATAAATGAATGACACCAGATGAGACTGGCGACACTGCTCAATGTCCCCGAGGACATACCATAAGACTCCAATAAACAAAAAAAAAAAAAAAAACCTAACACAATGTCCTCCACCTAATGCCGCAAAAGCAACCCCAACAAAACAAAAGGTCCTCGTGATTTATCCATACGATTCCATTAGGACCATCTGCCGACTACAACAAGCTGGCAATTAGAGGAGGCCACGTCTTGCAGTGTCCCACAAGCCAAACATTACGACCCGTGCCTTACTTCTGGAGGTATCATGCATAAATGTATGATTAAAAACAAGCGTTGCTGCATATGCATGCTTGCAAGGTAGGGTCTTCTACGAAAAGGGGAGTTGCCGATGTCTTCCAGCATGGTTTGGGTGACAAGCCTTAGTACTGGCTTCTTTGTTTTATTGTTGGCATTAGCAGGGGTGTGGTGGTTGTCAAGAGTGCCTTGGAAATGCTGATTAGGGGGTTTCTTACTTTTTTTTTTATTGTTATGAGCAGGCCATGTTAAGTGCAAGACGGTATCTCTTTGCGTGCGCTATTAGTGACCTTGCATTGTGAGAGCTCTATAAATAATGGGAGGGATTGAAAGCTTTTCATTCATTAAGGGGTTTTTAATGCCCGTATGAGGAGTGTTCTTTTAGTGTTCTTCTCGTTTGTAATTGTTTCTCGAGTCTGAACGTAGCAGGTGGTTTGGGTTTTATGTGAGATTAACCTTACCTTGTAAACTTTTGCTGGTTTTTTGGAGAAGTTTATTGTTAAATTAGGTATCTTTGGGAGGCAAGTGGGAAAAAGAGAAATGTCAAAAAGTTGCGTAATTCCAGATAGTATGTAAAAGTTTGCATTTCATTCCTTTTGCATTGAGTTTACATAAATAGTATAATTATGTTAAATTAGAATAATATTTCATGATAAAGAGACGACTTAAACGTTATTTTGTCATCATTAAAATAGTTTATAATACTGCAGTAACATTATTTTTTAAAAAAGAAAACTTATTTAAAAAAAAAATTATATATTATTAAACACAGAATTATGAATAATTGTTATTGGTAATATAGTAAAGATCTTTGTTATTTATCTATATTATGAGAGCATTTAAAAATTATTCCTTGGTTGTTTTACGTAAAACCTTTTTCGTAATTTCACATACTTTTTAGTGTGCTATTTTATAATTTTCTAGATAAAAAACGCCTACATGTTTTTAATCATAAAATATAATGTCAATTTTGAATTCGCACCTTAAAATGTTTCATAGTTGCCAAGATGAGAATTTTTTCATGTATATTTCAATTGCAAAGCTAATTTAATTTGATAGATGAATAATATTTATGATATCATTAATAAATCCCGAAATGTATCCATTGTTTATTGAAAGTTAATTGCCAAGAAATACGAAATTTTTTTCTTTTCTGGGTCGCTTATTAGTCAGGGATGCGGATACATACTTGAGTACCCCATCCAACATTATTCCGAATTTTTTATAGAATGTAGAACTGTACTAGTAATAAAAAAATATGCTGGTATGCTGGCCACCAGTGAAAAAAAAATTCAGAGCTGTTGGAATCCAACTTCAAATTACAGACTCGTGTTAATAGTTAACACAAAACTACATAATATTAAAAATATAAAATATATTTATAAAAAAATAAAATAAAAATTTTCCTGATTTTTCAGGATTCATGTATTTGGTTTTTTCATTTATCACCACAATAAGAGACCCTTTTTTCCTTTCTTAACGCATCAAATTAACCATTTAATAACAACAACACCCCATTTTTTCTTGAAAATATCCAACACTAACTGCAGCTCCAAGTACCTGCAGGATTTCAGCTTCACCATATGGTTCGTTTGTTGTTATCCGTTATCCTGATTTAACGCCCTAAACGGAAGTTATTTATATGATTCTGCGGGTGGACTTTATGGAAAACACCCGCATTTCTGCGCGTTGCAAGGTTACTGCGTCAATAGGGTCTGCGTTTTTAACGTGAATGTGGAATTCAAAATTATGAATGGTTTGCCAAAATAAGAGCTTTACTAATAGGTTCATGGAGGTATGCATTTTTCATATTTGAGAGCGAAAGTTTGCATGCTTTGCGTGCAAAGAAATGTAAGTTTAGTTTATTATTTAAAACGGACCGTCAGTCTGCCCCTGTCCCATAGACCTAATGCTTTATTCTTTCGGACACAATTTCTGCCGGAGTATTGCTTCTGAAGCATATGAAATAAATTGGCATGACAACAGTAATTAAAGTTCATTAAAATTTTTGAAAGAATAATAATTAGTTCTTTTTTATTATTACACTCAAACAGTTTTTATAAACTAGCCTATGATTGCTCTAAATAATAATAATAATAATAATAACAATAACATTAATAACGACAACTATAACAACGATAACAATGATAACATTAACAATAACAGCAACAATAATAACAACAACAATAATAACAGCAACAATAGCTAAAAAAACAGTAATAATGATAAAAATAACAACAATGATATCAATAACAACAACAATAATAATGACATTAATGATAATATTAACAACAGTAACAATAAAGAAGGAAAAATAATAATAGCTTTTTATTATTACACTTTAACTGTTTTTATAAGCTAGCCTATAATTACTCTAATTAATAATAATAATGATAGCAACAACACAATAAAAATGACAATAACTACAATAATAACAATAATAATTAAAAACACTTGCTATTTTGTCTCCAAATTTTTTATTGAACATTTATTACAAATATTATGCCTGTTGTAAAATTGTATGTGCTTCAAAACAATACTCTGGTAGAAATTGTGGCTTAAAAAAATAAAGCATTAGGTCTGTGGGACCGGACGGGCGTTCTCTCTTGATTGCTGTGTTTTATGATTAATGAATACTCGTGTTTCGCTAAGAAATTTTATCACATGTGGTTTAGCAATCAATGCATGGATATTTTAATAATTGCAATAGCTTTGTTTTCGATGTATTTTGAAATAATATTGCTGACTCTCAGTGTTCATGTCTCAGTGGTATAAAGGACGTGGATATTCCATGTTTGAAACGTTGGACCTTTTCCCTACTAAAAATGGTGGTGATTCATGATCGTGATACCTTAGTTTTACTACGTTTAACGTTGTGATCATTTGTGTCAATTTTCAGGGTTTTGACTCTATGGGAAATTGGAATATTCTGCATTTGGAACTCTTAATCCTTTTTGGACGCTTTTAATCCAGATCTTACTTTTTCTATGTTTGTCTTTGTTGGAATTAGTACCAAATTTTAGAGCTGTGGCTACATGGGAAACTAGAAGATTAGTGACGAGTCAGGCTTTATAAAGCTATGGCTTACATACAGAGATTAAAATTCTGTTTTTTCTAGATAAATTATTTTAAATGTAGATGTGAGTTTCGTAAATTTGTATGCGAGTTGGGATTTCAAATTTGAGATATTTTCAAATTGAATAATTTACTTTTGTGAAAGACCGATAAATACAAAACTTGATTCTCATTTGAGTTAAACAAGTTGATTTTAATTTTAGTTTAACATTTTTATTTAAAGTTGAATTCCACTTCTTCATTTCTAGTTGAATTTATCTTCTTTATTTTATTTTGAAGTTTATTTATTTTAGGACATGACATTGAAATTTAAAAATTGAATAATTTACTTTTGTGAAAGACCGATAAATACAAAACTTGATTCTCATTTGAGTTAAACAAATTGATTTTAATTTCAGTTTAACATTTTTATTTAAAGTTGAATTCCACTTCTTCATTTCTAGTTGAATTTATCTTCTTTATTTTATTTTGAAGTTTATTTATTTTAGGACATGACATTAAAATTTGTCAAGATAAGTCACATACACATGAAAAAAGAACGATATCCAAATGAAAAATAACGTGAACATTATTTTTAATAAACTTGTTTACCTATCGCTTTCTACATCCTTTTTACGAACAATTAGAAACCATTAAAAACTAAAAGTAGTAGCTGTAATCTTGATTTGTATAAGGCCATGAAGAGAATCGGAACTGCGATACTATATGAACAAATGAAACTAATCAATACGATGACAAATTAGATACACACACACAAAAATGGTTATTATGAACTTGGTACTTATTTAAATGTATGCGCTTTTCTCTTACTTTACATAATGAACCATTAAAGTGAATTTTATTGCCATGATATCAGTTAATTATTGTTAGAAAATTAATTATAATTCAAGTTGAAGTATTTGAATACAAGGTTTAGAAAAAGTAACTCACACGAAATTTTATCGATTTGACAATAAAACGTCACATGGGTTTGCAATAATTTCAAGGGAAACTCTTTTACGAGTAAAAATATTTATCTGTGAATTTCTACTTGCTATCAATCTTTCTAGCTATCAATATTTTAAAAACTGCAATGGTGATAAAAAAAAAAAAAAAAAAAAAAAAAAAAAAAAAAAAAAAAGACGCAAATGAAAGATTTAAAAAAATTTTAGATTAAGTTGTCACTAATGAATAATTTAATAATGATATGTGTCACTTTTGGTTTTTGGGTGGCCGTCAGTAGGTCGATATTAGTGTTAAAAAGGGATATCCTACTGTCCTATAAAATTGGATCGAAGCATGGATGATTGATCAAAGCGAACTTGCCTGAAAATCTAATATGATTTCATGGAGAACTTTATTCTTTTTCGAACACTGAGGTACTGTAAATAAACAATTGTGCAAAGATGTTTGCGATCATGCGTCTCGTTTGCGATTATCATAAGTCTTCAACCTTAAAAGGAACAGATTTCAGTAATTAAATGTCACTCAATCTTATATACTTGATAAGTGAATAAATGTACGATATAATAGGGTCTGTAGAAGTTGTCTTCTAATGAGAGTGACTGTCGCTATTTCTAAATCCTTTATATTAACTACGATTTTGTTTGTTTGTGGCTGCCGGACAAATCGGCTGTAGCTTAATTAACCCACATGCCGTCAATTTATCGAGTTGAAACTTGGCCGATAGATTTGATGTCGATGTCAATGCTTTCTATCAAGTTTAGGGTGCGGTCTCTGTCACTTAAATATCACTTTTACACACGTTTCTATA
This sequence comes from Linyphia triangularis, assembly GCA_963978545.1. Taxonomy (NCBI): domain Eukaryota; kingdom Metazoa; phylum Arthropoda; class Arachnida; order Araneae; family Linyphiidae; genus Linyphia; species Linyphia triangularis. The sequence goes on from OZ021732.1 coordinate 18,358,989, forward strand.
ATCGTTTTGGAATACTAACCGATCATTGTTAAAGCTGTTTAATTTTGCCAAAATTATTTTAAATCAAAATAAATAAAAGATAATTAGACGTGAATGCATAATTTTATTATAGAATGTAATCCAGTAAAATCAATAAAGTTTAAACATAATTTGCCACACATTTTGCTGATAGAGATTTTTTTTTAATACTAACATTAGATGCAAACACTAAGCACACTCTGACAGTAGAATCGGCGCTATGTAAATGAATATAAAAATTAGTAATGTTTATAAAGGATTTATATTAAAAACTTTGTTTCTATGGGTTATATAATTTTATACTTAACTATAATGATGTCTATTCCCAAAATAATCCTCATCAGTCTTAGATATAGCTCAATGCAATTGAGTAAACATGTTTATCCATCACTTCCTACTACATACTTATGAACAATTACAAAACATTTAAAGACACTTGTCCTCACTGTAACCTTGGATCTGTCCGTGACCATGAGGAAGTGAGGAACCCTCACAAACACTATGAATAGAAGAAAGTGCAATCTCAGAAGTCACCTGACTTTAAGCAACCATTTACACATTCTAGGCCGAAAGATGACGCCTGATAAACGGCTTTCTACGTCACAGTATCGGCACATGATAAAAAATAAAGATAATTATGATTGATCAATTAATTGAAGACCAATATATAGATTAATCCTTAATGATGTGGAACTCGTGTTATGGAACCTATTCGAGATTTCGAGTGATTCTAACGTGTTGTGTCGAAGTTAATTCGGCAACGTTGCTGTAGGGTCTGTTTTGAAATTACTTTGAATCGTAAGTGTGATTTGAGCAAGTTACTAAATGGGATTGTCTTAGAAGGGCTGAAATGGTATAAGGAATTGTTATAGTTTTCTTTGCAAAGTTACAATTTGATTTCCACAAAACTTACTGAATGCTTTTTAAAGTGCTAAATTTATTTATTAAAAACGAAATGAAAGCTTTGAAAATAATTTTTTTATAATTTTAATGACTTATATCAAATGGTTATTGTTCATGTTTAAAATATTTCAGCTATACCTTTTGAAACTAGGGGTGTGGAACCATCGCACAAGTTTCAATTATACTATAATACTGGTCATTGCATTTAAATTTGAAGTGAAATTGTGTTATTTACCGGTTTCATATTTTCATTTATTTAAATAAAAAAGGCAAGTTTTTGGATATTTTTGGTGATAATTCTTACATAAGTTAAAAAAAAAAAAAAAAAAAAAAAAAAAAAAATTGGTAATCTTTTTACATTATCCTTTCCTTGTAAGTGAAACAGAGGAGAAACAGTCGTTGGTCATTGATAGGCGATTCCCAAGGGAAGACAACTTTGTGTTAAAGTTATTACTTTTTGAAATTTTTTACACCTTTATCGGATTACTACCGATGGGATTACTACCTTAAGAGCCACAGAGCTTTCCTCAGCGACTGTGATCGAGAGACCTGAGAAACATAATCTTTTCAATAGCAGCCACCTTATGTTCATGCGCAATTTTGACGAAAACCTTAATGACAGGTCCATGGTCACTACTAACTGACATGCAAAAGTTAAACGTCGTGGGTCAATCCTTTCGGGAGTTGTGCTGACCACAAACAATTTTTCTAGTTCCATTTTTGAAGACAGGATGCTTCAAAACGTGAAGAAATGCAAATATATGTATAATTTTTTTTCGATCGATTGTAACACTTTTATTGCCTTATTTTGAAGACAGGATTCTTCAAAACGTGAAGAAATACAAATATATGTATAATTTTTTTTTTTCGATCGATTGTAACACTTTTATTGCCTTATTTTGAAGACAGGATTCTTCAAAACGTGAAGAAATGCAAATATATGTATAATTTTTTTTTTCGATCGATTGTAACACTTTTATTGCCTTATGTTAACGTGCAGGTAATTGAAAGTAATAACTTGGAAGTTCAATATAGGATTATGTTTTTATTTCAATATATTTCTTTTTAAATAAGAATATACTTTATAATAAATTTTAATAATTTTAAATAAAGTATCTTGAGATTAAATATTACTAGTTTTCTATAATCAAATATCAAAAAATGCAACCATGACATTTGCATATACGTAATATGTACAAACAAAATTTTAGTCGCATACACTCACTATACCAGTTTACTTTTATGAAAAAAGTAAGGACATTCATAATTTATTTTGTATGCTATTCAAAAATTCAAATAAATGAAAAATTAAAATTTTTAAAAGTGTTTATTATTGTATTTTAAAATTGGTATCCTTTCTCTATATTAAAAGAGTATTTATCATAAAAATTGCTGCCAATATAATATTATTTTTCTATGAATTTTACATCTGTTTTTCAAACCACCTTCAGATAAAATGAGTCATAACACACACACAATTTAATTTACTCAACAAAATATTCTATTTAAGCTTTCATTATACAAGGCATTGGCGGTTCCCGAGAGGGGTGGAGGAGGATATCGCCCCCTCCTTTGTAATAATAAACTAATTAGGAAAATAAATAGCTTGAATAGCTTAGGAAAATAAAATAAATAGCTTAGGAAAAATAAAAAGCTAAAACTTAAATAGGAAAAAATAAAGCCAACGAAGAATATTTTATGTGTTTCTGTCACCACTGTAGTAAACAAAAGTCTAATACTAACGTTCAAAACTATCACATATTTAATGATTTAATTTATACATATATAATAAGTAAAAGAACGTGTGAAATGTTTGAATTAAAAATAAAACCAATGCACTATAATGTATTTAGTACATACGTTTTAACACCCACTTCTCTCAGGCTTTGGACGAAGTTAATCAAGAAATGACGAATATGTACTGAACATCTGTATTATAAATGTTCTCATGTCAAAAAATGAAGATGAAAAAGCCGAGGATAAAGCAAAATTGAAAATTGCTCTGTAAAATACATAAAAAAAAAAAAATTTGGTTTAATTCTTGATGATCATGGAAGTAGAAGTCTGAAGCGTACTTTAAGGAGAATATGAAGTTTGGTATGAGTTTTGAAATAATGTTTCGGTAAATAAAGCCCCACACAAATGTGTTAGAATTCTTAGAGAAATGCGATCCGTGTGTTTATCTACAAACTATAAGCTTCTAGCCCTTTAAGATTCTTTCCAAGTAAGTGTTACTTCAACAGAACATAATTTTTCGTCATTGAAGCGCCTCAAAATTTGACTTCAAATGCGGATGACAGAAAAGAGAACTTTAGGACTACCATTAACAGACATCCATAGAGACATTCATATTGATTTAAATAAAGTGACTGACCAATTTTCAAAGAAACCAAGGCGGTTTGATGTTTCACTACAAACTTTCTTTTAAAACGTTGCCTGTTATAAAAGAGTTAAAATAATTGTAATATTTTTTTAGTTTAGATATAAATTTTTTCTATTAAATACATTGAAAATTATTGTTTTGATTGTTGTGTATGTATCCTTTATTAGATTATCCTTTCAGTCATACTTTAACTATAACTTTAAGTTGAAATTAATTGTCGTAAATTAGCACATAACTAATCATACTTGCGCCTTTATGCGATTCAGACTTTTTACCTCTCTGTAACATATTCTTTATAATCCAGTTGTCCCAGAACTTTAGACAAAATATGCCTAAATTATTCAACAGGCCAAAACTAAAAATTTTTCAGGATGGGCCTCCCGCCCCCTCCGTAATAAAACACTGGATCTGCCCTTGATACAAGGTGTGTACAATAAACGATCTGCTTCAAAATCGTTAGATGTATGGAATGAGAAGGATCTCTTGAATGATACATGTGTCGCTGGATGAGGCGTGGCCTAGAGTTTCAGAGAAATGCCACTAGATAGCTCTCTACTTGTGAAAGACAGGGAAGTCACAATGAACGCAGTCTGCTGAGAAGGCGAGAGTTATTCTTTTCGATACACTTTGCATTTCTTTTTTTTCGTTACTACAGATATTGGTCAATTCCGCCCAATGCTGGATAAAATAGACTGTAGAAGTTTTTAAATTGAAACTTTTTATTTATAAGGCTAAAAAATATGTTTTATGAAGTTTTTGACGTGTTTATTATATATATATATATATATATATATATATATATATATATATATATATATATATATATATATATATATATATATATATATATATATATATATATATATACAGCGTGTCCCCGTATAACCTGGCCGACCTTTATTTTCGACACCGTTGGTCCTAGATGCATAGTCCCAATTGAAGAAATGTTTTAAATTGTTAAAATATTTTTACTGAATAGTTTTTAAGTTAGAAAATTGGTTGGTATAAAAATTACGGATTGTAAATTTTTATACGGTCCCCAGTTCCCCCAACTCATATTTAGAAAAATGTTGCCCATGAAAAAACATTTCAAACAAAAAAAAAAAAAAAAATTGAAATTTGAGCGACCAATATTCATGGAGATATGAAAAATGGAATTTAGTGACTTATACCACTTTACACCCGTGGTCATTAACATATTTTAAGGGCATGTACACAAAATGAAATACAGAGAAAAAGCAATTGCGTTTGGAATATTATTCTGTAATCAAACTCATGAATACAATCTATCAATATCTGTAATGAATTGTGGATGCTGAACTCATTTGAAAGAGATAATAGGTGCTATATTCCCTGAAAATAACAAAAATCTCTCGATTACGTACGATCAAAGCAAATATGAAATATGTCGAGGCAGAACAAATTCACACTCTTGTGTTGTGCAGAGGTCGCATTCGCCCTAAAATTCCTATAATTCCTTAAATTTTCGTTTCTCCCTAAAATTGTACTTACATTTTTCGTCTATCCCTAAAATTTTAGAAATAACGAAAAAAAAATTCCGTTAGTGGTCAAAAAAAAAAAAAAAAAAAAAAAAAAAAAAAAAAATTAAAAAGGAAAAAAAAAATCCCAATCTTTATGTGTAAATTAGCATGTAGTACTGAGGGATTTGCAAGTTCCTATGAAAATTTTAGTGGCAGATTATTGATTGGTAGGAAGAAAACCAATAATGTATGTTCATCGCTTCAGAATACAAGTAGGTCATACTAATACCAGATACCAGATGTATTTAGCTATTTCGTCCATCCTCGTTGTTAAAATGTACACTGCGGAACAGTACGCAGAAATGCTACTTCTGTACGGCCAATGTAATCGAAATGGGCGAGAATATACAAGACAATATGCAATTAAATTATTTCCAAATGGCATACATCCATCTAAAGCTATACGATTTTAAATATTGTAAAGCGTTTGCGAGAAACGGGTAGCATAGGAAGACGTCCTCGATCCGGAAATTCAAGAGTGGTTGTCTCTGACGAAGAAATTTTGGGCCATGCTCTTGCTTTCCCTCAATCTAGTGTCAGGAACATTAGTGAAGCATATGGATACTCAAAAGCCCATGCGTGGAGAGTCTTAAACCGACACGGTGCACATCCTTATCGCCCGCGATTGGTGCAAGAGTTTTTGCACGGGGATGAAAATAGACGGTTTGATTCCTGCAACTTCATCATGAACAAGCTAGAATTGGATTCATCATTTGTGAATAACATTCCTTTTTGTGATGAGTGTACTTTTTCAAGAACAGGGATAGTAAATAGGCAAAACACACACTTTTGGTCCCTGCAAAATCCTCATGTAATTCGACCAAACAAGCATCAAATGCGATGGTCCGTTTGTGTGGCACATGGAAGGGAGCGTTAGTAGGACCTTTCTTTTTTGCTGATACATTAACAGGTAAAAAAGTATGCGAACCTGTTACAGGGACCTTTATCTGATTTTCTGGATGACCATATCATATTAGCAGACCTTAAAAAGATGTTTTCTACAGGATGGTGCACTCCACAAGGTAGCTTCCTGCCTTGTGGGGTGGGTTTAAAGACAGCATAATAGGCTATGGAGGTCCGGTAGAATGGCCTCCTAGATCTCCAGATCTAAATCCTTTAGAATTCTTTCTATGAAAAAGAATCGACGAGTCTATTAGATTTGCAGAATCGAATTTTATCTGCTGCCAAGGTTTATTACGCATTTAATGCTGAAAAATATTGAAGATGAATTAGAATGACGTGTGCGCTTAGGTATTTTAGTCAAAGGAAAACATTTCGAGCATATGTAATTAAGAAAGAGGTTATTTATCCTTTTCACTTTGTTCATTTATATCACCTTTTATTTTTATTTGTGTTAACAAAAAGCGCTGCTTTCTGATTATGTTATTATTTAAAATTGCTTAATTAAAATTGTTTATAAGTTTGTTTGCTGTTGCGTTGTACAATTTGTAACTTTTTTTTTAAAGCAGTTTCTAGTAAAAAATTATAATGTTTTAGGTGATGAACTACAACTTGTTTGCTATAGTCAAACCTAGTCTAGAAGCTCGTTGTTATTCCATTAAGACGATATTTCCTCATTTCAATTTATGTACGGGCCCCCCAAATAGCGTTAAAACTTTAATCTTCAAAAACACCGTTGCTATTGGTCGAAAAAATTTCATTTTTTTTTTATTTGAAATGTTTTTTCATGGGCAAAATTTTTTTAAATATGAGTTGGGGGGAACTGGGGACTGTATAAAAATTTACAAACCGTAATTTTTATACCAACCTCTTTGCTAACTTAAAAACCATCCAGTAAAAATATTTTAACGATTTAAAACATTTCTTCAATTGGGACTATGCGTCTAGGACCAACGGTGTCAAAAATAAAGGTCGGTCGGGTTATACGGGGACACGCTGTATATATATATATATATATATATATACAGAGAGAGAGAGAGAGAGAGAGAGAGAGAGAGAGAGAGAGAGAGAGAATAGAAAATAGTAGAAAAATAGAAAGTAAAAAGTAGCAGAAATATCTACCCATTTTATTCCTTTTTTTTTTTTTTTACTCTAGCATATTCTATTTAAAATCCTTAGATAATTATCATTAGAAATGTGAGATACCGTTTTATCCGATTCTGACATTTAAGAAAGATTCTGAACTTTTTTAATATCCCAATAGTCGCAATGTTTTTTTCGTGCTAAAATCTTTGTGGAAATATTGATTTAAAACATACGGAATTTTTCACCATGTAATAAATGTCTCAAATATAATGAATGCTAATTACCAAAATTTTAGGAGAAAGCCTTTTGGTATTATTTTTAAAAAAGATTTCGGTTAGTAATGACATCCGTTGAATATTTCAAGCAAGTTGCTGAAATTTAGGGTTTTTACGTGAACCACAAACTTAAATATAAAAATAATATTAAAATTGAATTCATGATTTTATACTTTTTAGTCTACTTTTACCTCTTAAAAGTAGTTTTTATAATAAATAAATTTGAAATTAACTTAGGTTTTGAATTATAAATAAATTTTAGCTGAATATAATTTAGTTTTAGTATTATACTATAAATATTCTCGATTGCTTTAATTAAAGTGCACAACCAATACTTTTCGAAGGGTAAGATATATACTTTACCACAATGGATGTCTCACTGGTTCATCTCATAGAATTTATTCAGCGATTAATAATTTACAATAGTGCTTACGAGTCTTCCCAATGCCCATTACAATTGAGTTATTGTCAGTCTTTTATCGCTTTGTACCCATAAAAGAGTAATTTTCGGGATGACGCATGGGACATTTCCGCTCTTTTACATAACTTACAAATCGATTAGATTTGTAAAACTGTTATGAATCTACTAGTTATGTTTTTGTTTCACATAAAATTAATTGGTGATAAAGTTAAATAGAAAAATAATTATTTTAACTTTACATCCACTGCCATACGGCCGTCCATTGGCTTATAAACGTATATTTGACCCAGTTAAAATGATTATTTTTCTATATAACTTCGACATTAACTAGTATTTTATGAAACATACACATAACTAGTAGATTCATAATTTGTAATCATTTTGTATTTTTGCAAATTTCAAGAATACATCCCAGATTGCATACGAGCTTATGAAAAATTTGTTATTTACAAGTCTTTAAGCTTGCAGTGATGAGATGACAGCACTCTTCCCCCCTCTCTTCATGACAAGGTTTTGGTCAAAAGGCTTACAATGGGCAACCCAACGAAAAGATTGATTCTAGATTGGTGTATTAAACCATGTAGAAAAATTATTATGAAACACCCTTTGCAGTGTAAACCATGTCGATAGTTTGGTTGTAAAATCGTTATGAAAATCTTGTTAATTGTGAACTAGATCCCCTTTTACAAGCTTTTAAAAAGATTGCATTCCATCTAAACCTTGTATTAATTTCTTTTTAAGAGGTTTACACGACGTGCAGAAAAGGTTAAAATTCTATTTGAGATCGAAATATCGCTTCAAAACGACTTAAATTTTGTGATGGTTAAGTAATAATAATGATAATAATAATAATAATAATAATAAACACAAAATTAAAGAGAGTCGGAGAGAACGTAAAAAAATCAATTTTGAGACTAATATTGTAAGAAAAAACTACGATTTTGAATCCGACTATGTAAAAAATTTGAATCCCACTTAATTAGAAGTATTTTTTATATATCTAAAAAAAAATGTTGTGCATCAGTTTGTATTATCATTTTCATCTTTAACAGGCCATATTTCCAAACAACAATTATCGAGTAACATTTATTCAAAAACTATTACAGAAAAAATGCCTAAAATTTGTAACAATATATTTTTACCAATGTTTTACACAAATTGAGAGTAGAATTTTTTAATATTTTTGAAATCAAATATTTTATACAGTTTTATTGCCATAAAAAATGACAATTTCTTAAAATTCTATAGAATATCAGACCTTTTAATTTTGTTTTCGAGGAAAACAAAATATATTTAAAAATACTACTCTTAAATTGTGTAATATATTGGTAAGAATATTTGTTAAAAATTTTGGGCATTGATCTTCAAACTTTTTGGAGTGAATGCTCCTTACGTATAAAAATTGCCGTTTCGAGATATGGGCCGTTAAAGTTGAAAAGGATAATACAAATTGATGCACAACACTTCTTTTTTTAAAGTTTATAATGAATATTTCTAATTTAGGGAGATTGTGACTTTTTACTAGGTTAGATTCAAAATTGTTTTAGTTCTTTTGACAATATTAATTTCAAAAATGATTTTCTGAAGTTCTTAAACTCCGGTTGTTCTTAATTAACGAAATTTAAAGGGAAAAACAAGTGTGACTGTTTTATCATAAACATTTGAAAATATTTATTTTTATTTGAAAGACTGGCGACCACTGTTGATGAAACCCGCAAAACATTAAAATGTTAATTTTTTTCTTCAAAAATAAGGGGGTCTGGGATTCAAAATTCTAAAGTCTTTATTTTAAGATTTATTTTTTTTAAAATTTTCTATGCAGTAGTTTATGAATGTTTAAAATTTAAAAAACTATTTTAAATTTTAATTTTTTTTTTTTTTTTTTAAATTAAAAAACTTTCACCTTTTGAGATTTCCTAAATTAGAAATAGATAAAAAAAAAAAAAAAAAAAAAAAAAAAAATCACTTTATTTTTGCATAAAATTACTTCTTATAATTCATATCAAAACTTGCCGCCATTTTTTTCATAAAGTAGTTAAGCAAAATTAAAAAAAAAAAAAAAAAAATTAAATAAAAATAAATATAATTCCTGAACACAAATTTTACAAATATATATGAAAAATAATTGTGGAAAGTTTCATAGATATAAAAAGTTGTTTTAAGTTATATCAATTTAAACTCAAAAAAGGGACAAAAAGTCATCACCGACAAAAACAGTTTCAAATTTTCAAGATAGTATGTCTGAGATGCAGTTGTTATGTAACAAAATCTTAAATATTTCAAGTTATACCAATGATAGAAACAAAATTTTGATGCCATTTTATTAAAAAATATTTGTACTATTTTTTACAATAATAATATTTTTTTTTTTTGTGAATTTAAAAAATTTTGAGTTTTAGACCCCTTTAAAACTTTAAATGTTCATTTAATGAGTGTTTAAAAAACTAACTTCATTTCAGATCTTGTAGTTGACAGATATATCAAAATGTTTGAAAGAATATTTCGGCAGACAATGTGCACTTTGTAAATATAGTGTATTATGCTTATGGGGAGACGAAAGACTGACAACACTACAAATACTGTATGAGGCCTAGAAAGCGAACGAGTGTTAAATATCAAGAGATATTAAAATGCGTCCCAGTAACTAGCAATAGCATGTTTCCATATCCTTCATGGAAATTGAATGAATGTAGAAAAATTGGAAATTTTAAATATATCCCAAATCATCCAAATGGCTAAGGAGATGTTGATTGTTGTAAAAAACAATTTTAAGATAAATCTGCGTTATGTTATAGATAGTTGAACAAAACGCTGTAAATTATAGATAGACTATTTTTAGCAAAAATAGAGGAGTGGAAAGGAGATTTAATTTGCAATAAAACTTAGTTGATAAACCTATCAATGCTATATTTGAGTACAGTAGTTTCGTAATGAAAAATTAAGGAACTATTTTTTTGAGTTTATCAACAGCATGTAAAAATACTATTGTCTACAGTGTTCGTCTTTTCATTTATATTTATCTATCGATAAAATCTTGAATTTATTTATGAAACGTGTAACATTTCAATCGCAATCCTTATTCTTCCTTGACGTAAATGTAGACAAAGAATATTTCATTAAATAACTTGAATAAATTTTATTTCATTCAAGAAGTTTGAAAAGGAAAGCAACTGAAAAAGTAACATTTCAAAATGCTGTTATTGATTCTAAACATTTTAAAATAATATACACATTTATCTCAGTAAATAGCTAAGGAAACAAACCTAAAAATATTTCGCTCCCAAATCAGCGTTCAACTGAAGAAAAAAAATCACAAGACCATGTCCACAAAGTTGCAATAAATAAAACAAAACTATTGTTTCCTTTATTATTTGTCCAAACAACATTAATTTGAAATAGTTTTCCTTAACCAATGAAACAAAACAAAACCGAAATAAAATCAAGCACAAGAGAAGTAACATGTGAATTACACAAAGAGAAACATCTTCTTTATTTATCGCATGAAGGTGAAACTCTTTGAGTCTATCAATCCGTAAAGATGAAGAAAAAAAAAAAAAAAAAAAAAAAAAAAAAGGGGGGAGAAAAAGATAGAAGATCCTGAAAATCTCTTGATGTAAAATCGTTTGAAACAAAAGCAAAACAAAACGTTATCGAATAGATACGTTATTTTGCGTTTTTCCTGCTGCCATCTATTATAACTTTTTAGAAGCATTAACTGTTCATGTGAAAAAACTACACTTGGCGATTACCTCAAACGAATGCTTCGAACACTTTATCGATTTTGGGAATTCTTGAGTAAGAACCTAAACCATTATAAGATTTAGTTTATGGAACGTTTTTATAACGTTATTTTTTAATGTTTTAATTTAGCCTTAGTTAATGTAACATTCTAAATTTAAATTTAATTGTTGATTTAAGTAAAGAAGAACATTTATTTTTTGTTTTAGTTTCATCTTGAGAGGAGTTGTTTTGGAAAAGCAATAATATTTAATGTTTAAAATGCAAAGAGGAGTATTAAAACATATTTGGAAAAAGGCTTCACTAAAGAATTTAAGTATCACATTTTAAGAAAATCGAAACTGAAATATTTTGTAGTCTGCGAATTATTCAGTTATTTGAAAATAAGTGGGCTTGAATAGAATACATGTTTAATTTCTAGAACTTTATGAAATATTTAGTAAAATATTTGCTTAACATCAGAAGGCAGCATTTTCTAAAAATGTATTGATATTTGGGTTATTATTGATTAAAATATTAATACTAATTTTAGTCTGAAATATTGCTTAATGCAATAGATTTTTATAACTGTTGCTTAGAAATAGTTTGACTTTTTAGATTAAGGTGTTTTACCAGAAAATAAAATGGCTCTAATTTCTCTTTTATGACAGTACTTCTATTAAAATTTAAATAAATAGCTTGATTTTGCTACATACTTTACTTACTTTCACTTTTTTAAATTTATCAAATAAAAGTCAATCAGAGAAGCAAATCAATACAAAATTAGAATAGTTTTGAGGTTTTTTTAATATAAAATATTATGTTTTAAAATGTTTCACAGAAAATTTATATTGTATTTGTAAACTTTATATTGTATTTGTAAACTTTATATTGTATTTGTAAACTTTATATTGTATTTGTAAACTTTATATTGTATTTGTAAACTTTATATTGTATTTGTAAAATTGATACTGAAAATTATAATATTTTATTTTCTTAACTAAACAGTTGAAAAACTGGAAACAGAATGGCATTTAAATTAAGATCATCATACCTTTATTTATGAAGTCACATAAAATTATCTTGCATTCACATTTTTTTAAAAATTCGTACAAGAAGAATTTCTTAAATAAACCTTTTATGATCTCTGTAATTCTAAAACAGAATTTTTCTACAAGCTAAACATGATTTTTTTATAATATTTAAATTTCCTGGCTGTTTATGCGTACTTACATATAACCAAATTTTATGTAAATAACTTGGAAATGTTTAATAATTTCCCCATAGAACTTGACCATATTTGCTACCGAAGTTACGAAACAAATAACAAAAAAAAAGAAGAGATTTTTTAGCTTACTTTCTTTACTTTCTTCAATGCATCTGCGGTCAAAAACCGCTGTCCCGTGGTAAACCTTAAAAGCTTTCCAAGTACCTTCACATGCAGTGCCCCAGAAGATCCACAAACATGCATTAAGGAATTATGCTCACACATATATCTTCAGAGGACATATTTTTTGCAAGTTCAACCGCGTGGAATACTGCAGAAATCCTCTACAGTAGCAAAACAACAAAAAACTAAAAATAAAAAAAATACTTTGCGTGGCATAAAATACTTCGTGCTCGTCGAAAAGAGTGGTGGAAATAAATCTGCCATCTAATACAAAATGCATACTCTTTGGATCGACTTATCGGCTTGCTAGCTCTCTCTTTTCTTTAAGGACGAAAAAAGCCAGGACTATTCAAAGCGAAACTTGGACCATAAATTTTCTCAGCGGCTTTTCTTCCGCATAGGACGAAAGAAAAAAAATAAACGGGGTTGGTTTCGTTGTTCGCTAACAGATGGCGCCAAAAAGCTATTTCGTAGTTTTCTTACGAATCATTAAGTATGGCGGTAAAATTTTATTACTTCGCGCTTTTAAAGGGGATTTATTATCAGCGCAAAAAGTATGTTAAGACTGTTGAAAAGAAGAGAAAGTAGCCAAGACTTTAAAGGATATTTATAAAATATATACACGTGATATAACAACGTTTCTTTGTATAAATAGAACAAGAACTAAATGTGATATGTGGTGCTTATATTTTATTTCCAAAGAACTGTATTTTTCAGTAAGAAAGTGCTGTACATGCAAGGTTCCATATAAGAGACTCAAGTGTCCGTGTAACATTTAGGAAGGTTACGGAGTTATAAAATATATAACCCAAAGCAAAATGGCTTATATATTTTATTTATAAAGAATATTTTGAAGTCTAGCTCATAAAATTAATTTCCTAAGTGTAACAATAAAAATTTATGGTTAATAAAGTGCTTCAAAGTGCTTCCTTTGAAATATAGCAGTATGCCCATAAACACTATCCAACCTCAGAATATATGTTTTAGAAAAGCAAATCAATTTTATTTGTTTCAAGTGTTGGATTACTTTAAAGTAAATTTTTTGATAATATAATAATATAATGTAATATTTAAAACACAAAATTCTTTGTTAATAAGTTTATAAAAAATATATTTGAAGCTTTATTTACGTTTCACATAAAAGATTTCTAATAATAGTGCCAAGCATTGAGCAGCCAAGGCATTTAAGGTTGCTTAGAGGAGTTACTGTTTTGGAAGTCTATCGTAGTTAGATTCTATTTGTGAGAAATATAAAATTTCTAATGTTTCCACAACATACTTTAATTGGTATTATTTCTTTTCTATAGAGCTGCCATCTATTGCACTCTATCACTACTTCCCAAAATTTCTATACTTTTTTTAACTTTGATTCTCAAACCTATAACACAATGTGCAATAATGAATATTTCTCAGACAGCTATTTCCCAAAAGCGGAGATCTTAGCATTCCAATTGGTTTATCACTGATCAATTGTCATTTAATACAAAGGGAGAAAACGGAACGTTGAAAAAAGTTACTAAATAATATAGAATATTTCATAATTTTAAAGTAACACACACATATTCACGTATAAACTAACTTGATAGAGAGGAAAATCTTATCGTTAATGGATTGTATCAAATTTGGCGGCATTTTGGCGATAGTAAACTTGATTCGTAATGTTTAATGGGATATAAGGGCTTGTATAAATATTTAAAGTGGTGTTAGGAAATGTAAATGTTGAAAGACATGGATGAGAGTTAATTGAAAAACTTTATACGGATATCAAACAGCACATTTAATTCACTTCTTGCAAAACTTGGATGCAATGTGGTTTAATAGAGAAACAAGGAAAGCACTGAAATTTAAAACCAAAAGCTTTCAAAATATTGAAACCGTTCTGAATTAGTAGAAGCTAAAATAATCTACAAGAAGGCGTGGCATGTTTTCAAAATTCTTACTACGAAACAGACACACGATTTAGAGAAAAGGCTTGACAGGAATATGAATACTAACTCATAGAGGGATTGTTAGTATGTACTTTTGAGAAAATATTTATCTTTGGGATTGGATAGTCTGTGTAAAATAATCCGTTATCGGAATAGTGGGCGTTTTAAATGAGTTCTTTACTTGTGTTTTCATCAATATATCATTTCATTCCAATGATGCTACAGATAAAGATTTGAAGGAAACTCTGGAATTTAATTTTAACGAGGAGAATATCAGGTTTTGGTATAAAGAGAGAGAGAACTAATCCTTTTAGATTCTTTGAATTCGATTGAAAATAATGAAAAGATAATGATGAAATGGAGTAAAATACCATAAATGTGGCAAAATTTTTCAATGAATAATTATTAGTAACATAAAAACAAGATTTTTACATTTATAAAAAATGGGAATAAATAATTATTGAGATCAATCAATTGATATGGATATAAAAGAGTATGAATTAATATAGAATGTGAATAAATAGTTATTGAGATTTATAAGTTTATATGGATATAAGTAGTATGAAATAAATAAATAAATAAATAAATAAATAAATAAATAAATAAATAAATAAATAAATAAATAAATAAATAAATAAATAAATAAATAAATAAATAAATAAATAAATAAATAAATAAATAAATAAATAAATAAATAAATAAATAAATAAATAAATAAATAAATAACCCTTATAAGATAAATTATCATATTACTACTTTACCATGAATTTAAAATATTAAACTACAACAAACAGAAATATGAATACCTAAAAATGATAATCTCTAGTTCCCTGTAAGTTTGATCTCCAAATTAATCATCTCTCTTAGATAGAAAAATACTATCTTTCACATCTTTACTTATTTTAAATTGACTGCAAAAGCGCATACTAATTCCATTTCCACATAAACAGCACTTTTCTCTAAACTTCATTAAAATCTCAAAACACAATCCATTACCTAAGGAAAAAAAAAAAAAAAAACTTTCACTCCAAAACTTCATCTAAAAACTTTCTTTCTAAAAGTATATACTAAGCCTCACTTAAACAATCCTTCATAAGAACCTTAAATACAGCACAGGCCATCACTTGTTGACTCTCTCTTCCACAGAGATAAGCGCCTTTTGTAGGAGTATCATCCCCAAGAAAAGAAAGTACCCGGATGGGACTCCTACTTAGGGTCCCATTTAGTCCCTTTAGAACAAAAGGGCAGAACTATAAGTCATGTCGTCTGTTATGACGGGGAGTGCCATTTTCGCATTCCACTAACAGAGGGGAGTGTGATAATATATATCTGACATCCCTCTTACCCATACCCTTTCCCTTATGATATATACTAGGTCAGATATTAAGGGTATATGAAGGTCTGTAATGTTTTGGGTGAAGTGAATTAATGAAAGGGGTGAAGAGTGTGCTTAGATTTTATGTCAGATGACTGATGAACAAGGGAATTTAGTTTTTCTTGGTAACTGTAATGGTTTTGAAATGTTCGTTGGTTTGATTTTAAAATGCCATGCTTGTAGTTTTAGATATGAGACGTCGACTCCAAAGTGACAAAGACCACTTTAAAGTATCTTTGAGCTGTATTATTTAAGTATTAAAGTGTCTTGAGCTTAATTTGGCTGTCTTGTTTTCATTTCGGAATATAGTGGAGAAAGGAAATAGAGTCCTTTAATTTGTATTCGGTGTGTTTCATGATAGTGGTGAAGCGATTTGTTTCTTCGAATGCTGCAGTGAAAATACAAAAATATCAAGTCCAAGTTTTTTGTATTGTTGCGTGGATGGGTTCGAAAGATTTGAAGCCAAAGCAGATCAAAACTTGCAGAAATTTATTCCAATATAGCTCTTCACAGATTCTTTTACAACTCCAGAACTTCTCGTTCTAGTAGACTCAATACATCTCTATACACAACAATAAAGCACAAACAGCAGTTAAACTTGACACACAACTGCTAAATCACCGCAAAAGACAATGCAATACAGTTCGCGTTGGAACTACTCTGAATGCTCACTGAGACTCAGTATCTCAACTCAGTAATTCAAGTCAACTAACTGACTAACCAACCAACTCCACTCATGGCCGGTCTTATATAGGAGTCAATACTTCGTGAATCTTCTAGAGATAGATATTTGGAGAACTTTCCAGATCGTAGTCGAAAAGTCCTATACATGTACATGGGGAACGAAAATGTCAAGTTTGGCGACATTTGGCGATTTCTTGCCAAATTTGGCGTCAAAAATTAGTCGCCAAAACCGTCGCCAACTTGGCTCTATCTCGCCAATTTGGCGAGATTTCCATTACCATAACATTAAATGCCCTGCTCCTTGTAAAACTAGCTTCCCAGCGTTATCTCTGTAAAACTCGTTATCAAGCATCAAGACCCATATTGCAGGGAAGCCAACTTAAGACGAACTATTGCACTTCCTTATGCAAAATGTACATAAATTTTCTTATTTACAAAATTAACACTACGAGATATTTACAAATATACAAACATTCGTAACAGTATTTTGAGATACTTATTTAATAGAATGCATATTGACTAGTTTCATCATAATGCTAATAGATAAGTATAGTTTTGAGGTACTTTTATGGTATAAGTCAGTAAAGACAGTCCTTACTGACTGATTGACTCATTAGAACTAACTCATTAGCTCATGAATTGACTCATTAACTCATTAGACTCATAGGAAGCTATTCCTATCTCGATTAAGTAATTTTAAGGGTTCGAAATGCTTTTGAACATTTCAAAAACAGAATATCCCAATATCACTCTTTCAATGTAGTCCCAAGTGTGGAATTGGTACAAATGTCAACAAAATTCATAAAAAAGCTGTCGGTATTTTATTAAAAATGTTAAATAAAATATTATTTGCTTACAAACGTTCACTTTTTAAAATTTCTTAAATTTATTTAAATTTTCAGATAAATCATTAGTTTGGTTTATTCAGTTGCATATCATATATCAATTAACTAATTCGAGTTAATAGCCAGTTCTGTTTTTTGTATGCGATAATTTAGAATTATGATTCCCATTTAACTGCTTTTTTTGGGTTACTAAAGAATAAAATGTTCTTAGCATGGAAGTTTCACAAACACATATAGCATAGAAATATATTACTTATCAAGAGTCTGATTAATCACTGGCAAGTCATGGAAAAACGATGAAACATGAATGAATGTGTATTGACTAGTGAAATGGCCATGATAAAATTTCGTAGCGAAGTACGAGCATACACCTAACAGGATGTACAATATATTGACAAGTCTCATCTTAATACAAATAGATAATAAAAGAAATTCTTTAATTTAATTTTCAAAAGAATACAAACCTAATAGAATACCATAATATCGATTTGTGATAAATGCAAAACTTGTTCACTAAAACAATTATTGGTAAGTTTGGATTCTCAGCTCTTCATACATAATATATGTTATTGGATCAATAACGGGAGGGAAAAAAAAACAACAATCCAACATCTCAATCAATATAACCCTAGCGCCCTCCTCCTCCTTCACCTATCTTTTATAGACTGTTGCCACACTTTCTTGCAAAAAAAACTGTTCTACTAAATGGATTTTAGCATGCCACGTCACAATCAACTGCGATGCACGTAGGAAGATTAAATGTGAATTGTATTTGGTTAACATTCTATTTTGTTTGAAAAGTATATATTATGATTGGGCCACAAGCATGTCACAAGTATTGCTGTGCAATGGAACACTATTAAAAATTAAGCTTTGCATAAAGTCCATTAGAAATTATGAATTTGAAATTTTCAATAGAATAATGTTCTAATAATGGATAAATACTATTCAATAAACGACATCGTATATTTCTTTGATTTTTATTCAGATGTTAAATATAATTTATCTCTTGGCAGTGATACAAATATTCATGGACAAATATATTTAGAATTTTCAAACTGAATAAATCACAGAATAAAGTCATGATTGATTGATTTATCCCCATAGTTTTTTGTTGTGGTGCGAAAATGGAGTTTGCATGGTAACTTTAAAAAGTCATTTACTTTTCATGGGAAAAATTAAATACGCGTTTGTGATTGGATAGATTGAATGGAGTGTAGTTGATAGATAATCATATAATTTCATGCATAAACTACATTCCATCTGCTTGCAAAAAGTTTGTAATGTTTTTGTCGAATGGTAATGAGAATAAATCCCAGTTCCTTTATTTTATTATTAAGTTATTTCGTTTAAATTAGGGATTTTAGAACCTTAAATATTTTATTGCTGTATATTGTTACGTGTTTTGTTCTTACGATTTTTATACTTTAATATTTTGAACTCATTATGTCAGGATTGTTCATCTTTTTCTTTTGATTGTAATGGAGTTTATAAATCGATATTATTTGGAATAGCACTTTTACAAACAAGTAAGTTTCAGAGAGATACATATATTTTAGTAATCTTTAACAGCCACCGATAAAAGACTTTTCAAAATTTGTAATTCTAATTACCTTTGAGAATTAATATGATAACGGTTTTAAGTTAACTCATATTCTCAAGACATCATTATAAATTTGAATTTGTGATATTAAAAGATGTATGTAAACACACGCATAGCACAGTACACACACACACACAAAAAAAAAAGAAAAAAAAAAAAAAAAAAAAAAAAAGAAAAGAAAAGAAAGTACCGTTGAAAATCGTGGGAGGGTTTGAACAATTACACATTTTTTGTTTGTTTGTCATAAAGGGTCATCTACATATTTAAACTAAATGAAACTTTAAAAAGTTCAATAGTAACTCCATAATATCATACCATATTTAGATTAAGAATAAAAATAAAAACGATGTTGAAATACGAAATTTCATAATTTTCCAATCAGTGGTTCGAAATTTAATTTATCAAAAAGAAGTGACAAATTAATGTTAAAAAGAAAAGTTGGTTTTTCGACCTTTAACTCTTAAATAACTCAGTCATATATTTTAGTAATTTTTGTTTCAAATGGTAGTTTGTTAAATGTCAAGTTTAAAATAGTGATCTTTTAACTCTATGTAGTTTCATATTCATAAAAATAAACTTAGTTTAAGAAGTATTTTGATTATCATAAGATACCATTTTATAGTTATTAAATTCATATATTAGACTAAAAAAAAAAAGGAAAAATGGCTCTTTCCCCAAAATTTCCCATTTTCTATGTCTATATTGGTACATACATAACATAAATATGTACTTAGCATACATATTTAGATTATTTTTTTTACATTTAGGAGCATCTAATATTCGAAAATGGTTAGTTTTTTATCAGCCATTTTTATATATATATATATATATATATATATATATATATATATATATATAAATGGCTGATAATACACAGTACACGTACTCCACAGTACAGTAGGTACATGACAGTATATAATTCTGTAAGTTTATTGATAAAATTTGTACTTAATTCAATAATTGCCTTAACCAAGTCATAGTCTTGGTCCCACCACTTGATGTATGAGCCAGTAACCTTGCAACATTATTATGTTGAAACGAACTTTTATAACTAATATCTCTCTAACCATTTCTCCAATAATACAGCTTAAATGACACTTAATATTTTTTTTGTTTTTCATGCTTTTTCCGTAGCGCTTTAATACTTTCATGTCAATGTTAAATTGCTTTGCAGATGCACGATCAATACTGCTATTTCAGAAACAATAAGGGCTGCGTTTCGCATATGTTCTGGAGTATGCTTTGTCCAATTATTTCTTTCTCTTATTAACTTATAGAAGAACTTCTTTCAACAATAAAAGATCACAATATAAACGTATAGCTATTTTTTTCTTCCCTTCTTCGAGCTTCAGAATAGCCTTTTGGAACACTAAATAAATCAATATAAAATGAGTGTTTTAAATTGTGTTATATATATATAAATATATATATATATATATATATATATATATATATATATATATATATATATATATATATATATAACACAATTTAAAACACTCTTTTTACATTGATTTATTTAGTGTTCTAATATATATATATATATATATATATATATATATATATATATATATATATATATATATATATATATATATATATATATATAACTGAATACCTAAATCAAATATTACTTTCAGTTAAAATCTACTGTTTAATTATATTTAAATACTATGTATGTTTTAAAATAATACTAAGGAAGGTCTAATCATATGATCAAACTTCTGTGGGGAGTCGTAGCCACTGATCTGTTTATAGCTTATAAGAGAGATCTGTTTATAGTTTTAGAATCCCTTATGGTGATTGTTAGGCCTTCTTCGGCTTCAAGTCATTAATCATTCATGCATTTGTAGTTAGAGAGAAGTGGTCATGGCTCCGTTAATTTCATTTCAGTTTTCTTTCTTTTGTTGGGTTTATTGGTGGAAAATTAATTAAATAAATGACTTATCATTTCATATCTAGTTAAATAACCATTGTATACTTTAAGTCAGCTTTAGCCACTACTTGACCCGCGAGTCAAATTTGGCCAGCAACAGATTTTTCTGCAGTCGGCCGCCACCACAGAAGAAAAAGCTCTCTTGTAGTGATGTCTTTGAAAGTCGAATGATCGCCAAATTGGTGACGAAACATCTTATGAAGGAAAAGTTTCCCAAAATGGTTTAATTCAACTACTTTGACTAAGAATAGTGTTTTGCTATTGATTAGGACTAAATTAATTTGTCAGTAAGATGTGAAAAGGCTTTACATTTTATCAAATTTGGCTACAATAAGTTTATAATTAAGATATTTCGTTGTAATTTTGATAAGACAAGATTTTGATAATTTTTACAAGATTAAGAAACAGTTCAGTTATTTGTCAATACAACGTGAGAAATTATTTATTTAGCGGGGATTTTAGAAACGTCATCTCAAATATTTAATTTGCAACGCCAGCGGAATATTATTTCCTTGATTAATATCTAAACAACTATCTGAAGCAGAATTTTCTGCCAGTGTGTAAAATAATAATAATAAAAAAAAAAAAAAAAAACAACAACATGTTTTCTTACAGACACAAACAAGAAGCGGAAGTATAATCTACCCTCGGAATATCAGGGTTATGCATAAAAACATCATAAATTAGTCAAAATAACATGTTAAAACAAATTTCAACCGGTGAAAAATAAATTTATTTTTTAAACTTTTTTTTACATGTTCTGACTGCCTCACCCACCACCGGCGTGCCTGCGGCATTGGATTTTTGACATTACCTATAAGTTAGCTAACTATTGTTACACAATTCAGTCGGTGTAAAATAACTGACCCAACAGTGTCGCTGCTCCCGTATTATTAGCTTTCCATGATATTCATTATGAACAAGTTGTTTATTTCTTAAGAAAAGGCGCAACTCATCAGGTCACCAGAGCCTGATGAGTTGCGCTGACTGGAGGATTTTGAAATTTTAATTTTTAAACACAATCGTTTCAATACATTTGCACTGTAAATACTTTTTAATCCGTCAAGACCATCTACTACAAAACTAAATGCTTGATCTAATTTTCAAACATTCAAATTCAAGCATTCAATTTAGATTTTAGATGACTAACTGTCCGACTGGTCGACCAACCGATTATTCGTTTCAAGCCAACCCTGAACAATTTGCTGCCAATTTAAGTCATGAAGTAGCACAAATCCACTCGGCTCGACACTGGCCGATCCCGATGTGAACCGTTGTTGACTGGCCGTTGCTACGGTTCCTGGCCGTTCTCGTCATGTACTGAATAAAATATACTAGAAGTTTTGAAATGTTGAGGCAGAATTGTAAAATTGAAATATAGGGTTATAAGAAAGGAAATGAAGGGGGGGGGGGGAAAGTGTTTTGTGATAATTTTTTACTTGTTTATTTAAAAAAAAAAAAAAAAATGTGTATTTTGGAACGATGTTCGAGATTCGGCAAGGACTGGACAATCTTCCTAGAAACCCTGTTATCACCGACATTGGCTAATGCCACTGTGCCACCTGGGATATGTTACGTTTTTAGTATTTTTTTGTGTTGTATTTATACTTAAGATTGTGACTTTTGACCTCAGACGAAAGAAAATAGCTATTGTGTTAATTGCTCATTGCATGCATAAATGATTCTAGCAATTTTAAATATTTATGTATTAGTGTTACTGACAATTTTTTAACGTGGTTAATATACATACGATAACTATTTAATTCATAAAATATAGATTATTGTGATATTCTATTATTTTCACCTTATTTTTTCTTATTAAACAACTGAGATGAACTTTGGATTTACCTTTTTTATAAATAATGCATTGTCTTAGACTATAACATAAGTAGAGTTAATAACAGATAAAGAACTACCTTAGACTTTATTATCTTCATAAAAAGTTTAATTTGCTTGGACTGTTACTTTATATATGATCCCTCGCGTAACGTTTAACTATTGTGTAAAGGAATTTTCTTAAATAATCTTGTTATATGTTTTGCCTCATTCGCGAATGAAAAATGATAAAGACTAAAGTTCAATTTTAAAAAGCTTTTCCTAATCTACTAAATCAAATCATGAAGTCAAAAATACGAACTTTCAATTTATTGTTATACATTTATTCAATAGTGTCTTAGCGAATTTGCATTTGAAGCTAATTACATTTCACCTTTCTTATGTAACGACTTTAGAAGAAATTGATAAGATATGTTCTTTTCCATTACATTATTTAAAGTTTCTTTTATCAGTAATATCCTATCTTTTAATAAATATCTTCTCCAGAGAAGATTTTAAAAATAGCATAAATTAAAGAATTTCTTTAACGAAGTTTTTGTTCAGGTTTCATAATTATTAATGCATACAAATTATGGATTTTTTAGATATCCTTAACAATAATAATCTCTCTAACGTTTACATTTTACTTATCGTGGTTAGTGATTTTTGAAAGGACAATTTTATTGAAGTTACTAAAACCTAAACAAATATTCATGAATTGATTTGATATTTGTCATGTATCATCATAATGATGCATTTTAAAAGGCTAGAAATGATTTTGTGATTAAAATGAAAATCCATTTTATAAATTGAAAGTGGCATAGGTATATTAAAATCAAAGAATTTTAAAAGAATTGCAATGCAGTTTATGAAATGTATGATCAAAACTGAAATTGCTAATTAGAAGAGGAGATGCTATTTTACAAAGTGTGTCAAAATTTCATACCCCCCCCCCCTCCCCTCAGTCTATTTAAATTTTTATTTTATTAAAAATATATTGTGAAGTTGACCTATTTGTTCATAACTTTAGTGAAAAAGTGTAGTGTCATGCACATTCAAGATAAAAACCGACACTACAATTTTGTTCCAGATCAAATTTTATTGAAAACTACAGCCTCAGTATAGCATGTTGGCCAATATCGCTCAACAATACCGATGTGGAACTTTGTAAAACAGCCGTTGTTACATATATTGGACAATCTGAGCTAATGCTGGATAAAGTATACTGGAAGTTTTGAAATGTTGATGCAAGTTTATCAAAATAGAAATGTTTTATGTTTTAAAAAAGAACGGAGGGAAAAGGAATATGTTTTGTGAAGTTTTTAATGTATTTTCACTAAAAGAAAAGAAAAGAATAATGTATTTTGGAATAATGCTTGAGTTTCGGCCAGCATTAGCCAGTGTTTTAGATCCTCTGTTTCCGACATTGCCTAATACTGCTGTGTTACTTTATTAATCTTGTCGATACCTTCAAATTTGACACGTATATATGACACATATTTCTAGTTTAAGACATGTGTCATTCTATAGTTATATATGACACACGTCTGTAGTTTAAGATGTGCCAGTTAGATATTGAGTTATAGACACAATTACTGATATCTATACAATAGTAAATTTAGGTTTAGTTTTGGAATGGGAACTCATGTAAACGAGGTTCCCCATATGGCATTTAGCATTTGCAGTTTTGACTGCGAGTGTCGTTTTTTGACGGACAAACAGATAAATGAATGCACTGTCTGATCCTTCGCATAAACATTTCAGGAGTTAAACCTTTCATTTTTTTTTTTACCTTAGAGAAAAAAATGGCATCCTCTGCAAAACTCCTGTGCAAAAGATCTATTGAAAATGTTCCACGCGATAAGAAATTCGGCACAAAACTGTATTAAAAATTCAGTTTTAGAAATTTTCAGAAAAACACACATATACTTGATAATCTTCGCCATTTTTATTGGTGAAAGAAAGGTGCTAGCGCAGGTGTCAGCATTTCGTCATCTGACCTCACTTAAAATTACAAAATATAGAAGCACATTTTTGGTGTTATAATGTTATTGTTCAGTATGGTCCAATTATAACATTTGTACCAGAAAATTCCAAAACGCCTAACAAATAGTCAGTTAAAAAGGTATTAAAAGAATAACATAAGTCTTTCATCGTTGTATACATTTTAACAACTTTTATATGATATGAATTAGGGAGATTTCCTTTTATTTAGGCAGATAAATGAATTATTCATTGCATCACATTTTTCTATGCAATTTAATTAGGTTTGTGCATGAAGGTTTGCTAAGAGTAATGATAAATAAGTGCTCTGCTAATACTTTATAAAACGCAAGCTCAGTGCAAATTGCTTTGTCAGTCCCCTTGTATACATTGACACTGATGTGTCTTGGAGTTATATGAAGAATGACATGAAAAGTGTAAGGAGTTTACACTATGATTTTCCTTAAGTAAGTTTACTTAAGAGGAAACTGCGATATTTTAGCGTTTATTATATAGATTAAATATTGTTAGAAATCTTTAGGTGTAGCTTATTTCACTGACAACTATTTAAAACTATTCCTTTTGAGTACGATTTGTTAGGAGATTGGAGACACAGTATAGCTTACTGATTATAGGGTACTTATATATTTCGTTTCGAAAATAATATATATTATTGTGAAGCTTTGGGAAGTTCGTTGACCAATTTGGTGAAATTTGTGAAGAACTGTCTTTTTTTTTTTTTTTTTTTTTTTTTTTAAATTTAAATTTGTGTTTTGTTTGTATTTGATTTTTTAAAGTAGTTTCTCTAACTTCTAAAACACCATAAGATGTTTTAAAATACTTTATAATTATTTCATAGGATATATTAATGCATACTAAATAAATAGTCCGACCTTGTTGAAATTATAACTAAAATAGAAATACTCCTATCATAATGGTTTCTTATGACGGTATTGTTGTCTATTGTGTGTATTTCTGTGAATACACATTACACTACGTCCTACTCATAAATGTTCGTGAATGACAGATTTTTACTTTTAATCATCCATATGATAATGTTGGGTAGTAAAAGTATTGAAGTAGATTAAATTATTATTATTATTATTATTTTTATATATTTCTGAACGTTATAGAGCGTGCTAAATAAAGGTGTATACGTATATCCTACAATTCACTAAAATCGATCCTAATATTCATTTTTTTGTTAGTATATCATAATATTTTCTGATACTTTAGCTTTCAAACAATACTAAACTTTTGAAAATATCCTTAATATTTTTTAAGTTACAATCAATTATAGGTAGGTACTACGATTTCGAAAACTTTAAACCTTTTTTCTGACGAACTGTATTTTTATTACGTCACGCTTTATTCAAACAATGATAATTCAACAACACAATGTTCAATTATAATGTTTTTTATATCATAGTAATCTACATAATAAGTTAGATGTTTTGAAACTCAATTATATAAAATTGGTTGAGAAATTGATTTTTAAAACTTAGAATTCATTGAAAATATTGATTTTTTTTTTCATGTTTACTCACAAATTAAATTGTAAAAAAAAAATAAAAAAAATAACTATTCTATGTTAGAAATTTAATTGAATTTCAAAGCATTAAGAATAATATTTCGTATGATTTCTAAGTGGAATTGCGTTTCTAAGTAAATTAGAATTTTATATATCATTTTTTAAAAAGGTACTAATTAGCTAAGTAAAGCTTAATTAACAAATTAACAATTACAGAAATTTGAGGTTTTTTTTATGAAATGATTTTAATCATATACTCTCTCATTAATGTAAAAATAATTGAATTTTTTAACTCGGAATTAAAATTTTTTTTTATAGGGTATACGTACACCTTAAAAAATGTCTGTATGTGTGTGGTGTGTGTATGAGTCTGTCTGTGATCAACATAACACCCAAACGTATTGACCTACAATGTTTAACTTTTTATACGGTTTAGTGGTGGCCTTGGGACTTGTCGTTAAGGTCTTCAACAAAATTCCGCACTCGTATAAAGTAATTGTCATTGAAAATTTTATATATTTCAGCTAATACCAAAAAATGGCTCGAACAATTTTGATAAAAATTGCTGTGGTAATGTCCTTTAAATTGCTCAACCCATCCGTCTCTGAAATTTCCTTAGAAATGCGATTAAAGGGTTAAAAAGTTGGAAAGCGAATGTATTTAACTCAGACTTCTCTTCACTTAACAATCTTCCAACAACGATAGTTTCTGCTTTGTTTCACTTACAAGACAGGATAATGCCATGTTTCTATTCTTCTGTTAATAGTTTTTTTCATAGAATTTCGTCTTAAAAGTATTTAAAATTTTCCACGTTTGCAGAAAAACATCAAGATTAAAAATTAAGTTAAAAATTAATTATTGCTTTGATGTATTAGATTATAGTAGGTTCTCTTCAAATTACATTAATTTTTTTATAACTGGTTAATTTAAAATGACGATATCTCTGGTGAATAAAAGTCTTACTTTGACAAAAACTTGTTCTTCTCGTAAATCGAGTTTAAAATTGCAGTAATGATCTTTTTAGACTGCATACTTTCATAAAATCTAATTAATTTAAAAAGTATTTTGAATATCTTAAAAAGCATAGTATCATTTTAAAGTTACTAAGTTCGAGAATATTTAAGAGTAAAAAAACTAAAATGCTTATTTTCATCAATTTTTCCATTTTTCAACGCGTACTTGTGCTTTAAAAAGGTGTTGCATTTAAAAGGCTAATTCGATACATTTTACTTAAAAAATATAAACAATTAGTAGGAAGATTTAGTCTGAGGTTAATCTATTGGTTTTGGCACTACCCTTTCTTAGTAAATTGTAAAAAAATATTTTGGAAATATGCGGTAAATTAAAATTTTTCACTTCTAAATACTGAGCGAGATTTGAAATTTTTAATTAGATACCTTTTTAAATTTACTTTTATTTTAAACAATAATCTTTTTTCATATATTTTTTAACTTGAAATATTTATCAAAATTTAAAACTTATTCAATTTCGTAAGTTTTTAAACAAAAGTTATATTTTTTTTATACTTGTTTGAAAGATTTTCTTTTATCTTGACAATGGCGTGCTTGAATATTTTCAATCGTCCAAGTTTAATTTTATGTTTGTTTACTTTTAGATTTTGCTCGCTTTTCTAAAATAACTTTTCGTTACTTTCCTAATCTTTGTTTGCATTATTATTCAAGCGTGTTTGAGATTCTAAAAAAAGAAGCTCGTACTTCTATTTCTTGAAAAATTCTAGAGTAGTGATTTGTTGACTTTATTTTTGTACGGGATTTCTGATTTCAAGCCCTGAACCCAAAAGCTATGTCTCAAAATTTAATTCTTTTCTTTCGTAAAGAAAGATCAAAGGTAACGCAAGATAATAAAACTTGTTTATTTCCTTAAAAAGGATCATCGGAAAAAGAAATAGAAAACTCTCGGATTGTATTTGTGTTTACTTTCTACAAACATTAATCAACATACTTCGTGTTTACAGTCTTGTTACTTTTATATTATGCTTAAGTCTCTTCGTATATTTTTATTTAAATTTACGAAGAAAGTTTAGGAACATTTTTAAAACTTGCTAAACTAAGTAAGATTATTTTCAGCTCTTTAAAAGTATTCAAAAATTATTAGTTCTCGAAGTTTTAATACAGCTGCGCCTACTGTGTTTTTACATGATTTGAAATGTATTACTTGGTTTTTATAAAATTAATAATTTATAAATTGTATATTTTAGTCTTTTTTCTTATTTGTATTTTTATATGGAGGCAGCTACTTTAAAAAGCGAATTTCTGTACCAATTCAGTTTCTGGGTAATACTTTTAAATAAGGACTCAATTGGAACAATTATAATAAATTTAATAACCGCTTTAAGGGGAGTTGGTCATTTGGTACCTTCTATCCCGGTAATGTTAATTTAGCATATTTCATGAACCTTTTTTTTTAGAAAGTATTCGATATAGAAGCCTAATTTTTTTCAGTGCATTTATCAGACATATGTTAATCTATTGAAGTTAACTTTTGATTGTGATTCATTTACTTTTTTTTTAAAATAAATTTTCGTGAAAGTCACCCAAATTTGTAAAGAATCACAAGTTGTTTTCGTTGAAGAAAGCCAAAACAAAAAATTAATTTTAAAATAGCAATGAAATCTCACTTCAGTATTAACTGATACATAAAAGGAATATATGGTAAAAATTTCAGGGAGATAGTTTCCGCTGTTTCTGAGAAAAAGGTACATGAATAATGAAAAATGTGGTTTTGCGAAAAAAGCATTTTAAAGAAAACTTTACTTACACTAATAGTTAACAATTTTGTCTTAAAAAGATTATTAAAAATACTTCTAGAGGTATTTACAAACGAGGTATCCTTTTAAAAGGAAGAATTTGAATTTTGATAAACAATAACAAACTCACAATCAATTATTTATAAATTTTTGGGTACCAACTCCCCTTAATATTTATATTTTAATTTAATTTTATTATTATTTATGAATAAATTTTCTTTTACTTACTGTGTTTTTAATTTTTTTGCACTATCACGTATTTTCTTTAAAATTCCTGTGTGAAAGTAAGGATTAGAACAAAGTTTGTCGTATTTTTGATCGTAACATATTCTTCTAGTGCATAGTTCTCATATTTGGATGATGCTGATAGCCTCTTATATTACTGAAATGTTTTTAAATCAATATTTAAATAATTTATAACCCAAACTTATTCAGGCTTTATTTATTAAAGTATCGTAATTTAAAATGTATCTAATTATCAATTTTTGTTCTGTCACTTTATACACTGTAGCAACTGTTTTTATTGTAATTTAATTTGATCATAATCCGCCTACAACAATACTCGTACACAGATTTCTCACACAAATGCATCTAACTAATCAAACTTCATAGCGGTTTTTTAAATAGCAATTTACTTATATTAGTTGTAATACAGACTATTAAACAAATCTTGTTCGCTTTCTTGATATCTTTCCAGTTTATACATCTAGTTCAACATCTTGCTAACGACTAATAATGTTTTATTTTTATTTTAACATGCAAAACAGATGTTATAATTTCCAAAGCAATTATTGAGTTTCTTCGTCTTACCAAACAAATCTATTTTAACAATCAGAAGAGTTGTCTACCAGCACACCATTAACTTAATTAATCCACATTCGAATTTTCTAAGATAATTAAAAATGCTTCACAAATTATCTACGCACAACTCTGTATTTGAATAATAAGTTGTAGTCTATAATGATCAAATAAAGATGAAGTTAATGCGCCAAAGTTATAGGCTTTCGTTAACTTCATTAATAGATTTGCATATAGTTCACGCCTATTTCAAATAATCATCTTGATGTTCATTCTCATTATTTTCTTTGAAATAAAAAGAAAGTTTCATAGATCATAGTTTCTTAGACATATTTAACATAACAACCACATTGAAAAATATTCTAATTATAGTGGGTTTTATTTTAGATGATATTTGTAAATTATCTAAAATTAAATTTTCTACTTTTGGTTAATGGGACTTTGTTTCTTTTATATATTGTCCATTTTTGATGCACCTTTTCTTAGAAAGTTCTTAGCAAAAAAGTTTTAAATTTTTATACAGGTTAAATAGATCTGATATAAGATACTGAAGTTAAAGTTTAGTAGAAAATATAATCAAAATTCTAATTTGTTAATTTTTGATAAAATTTTAATTTTTTTTGGAGAAAAACAAAACCTAATTATTTACATAGGTTTGTTATTTAAAAAAAATATGAAAATAACCGGCATTTTTTTAACTTCAGTCTAGTTTGTAAGTTTTGTTCTAAAATTTCATAAAAAATACTTATAGTATATCAGTACCAGTTAATTAGAAAATTTGTAAATGAAATTTAAAGTATTACGTTTGGAGAAAATCAAAGTTACAGGCAAAAGTCTTAAATAGTTAATTTAAAGTTTGCTTTTTACTAATAAAATATAGCATACTTCTAATTTGAGTAGAAACAAAAGTAATATAATTCATCAATGGACATGCGAGGGAAAAAAAAAAAAAATCTCACTATTGATTTCTATTTTATTTTTCTATTTCGTGTTAATGAATTTTTTTTAATATTATTATGCAGAAATGAGAAAATACAACAACTTACGACAGTATATTGAAAACGCTTTAATCAGGTTCAAGTATGAAGGGAGAGGGTAGTTTTTATTATTTAATTCTAAAGGCAATAATAAGATTACTATTACACTAAGGAGTTCTTGAAGTCGATTGCAAAATTTACTTTCTTATATTAGTTACTCCCTGTTGATAAACTGAATATGATTTGTATAATGTACGAGGAATTAATTTGAAACTTTAATCAGTAAAATTCAATTCAGTAAAATCAGTCTCAATGCAATAAAAAAAAGTAAAATTTCAAGAGATCTGAGATGTTACACTCACCGTGTCTTGTGGTATTGTGTCATCAGCCACCAAAGAGTAAGCGTTCTTTTCAAATCCTTTATATTAACTTCAATTTTGTGTGTGTGTGGCTTGGGTATGTCGATGGCTAGCAAATCTGCAGATATCTAAATAACCCCCTCGCCTTCATCCAATCGGTCTGAAACTTAGTATTTAGATTTGATGTCGATGAAAATGCATTCTATCAAATTTTGGCGACAGTCACTAAAAGGTTGCTTTTACGGAATACTAATAAACCAACTTGCCGTCATCCAATCGCTCTGAAATCGCATTTAACCGATCATTGAAGAAATTCTTTTCTGTTGCAAAAATTGTTTTAATAAATAAAATTGTTTTAATCAGAATAAATAAAACGTATTTGGATGTGAGTGCATAAATTCACATTCATTTTTAATGAATAAATTTTGAGAAGTAGTTTACCGCATATTTTACTGATAGAGATGTTTTAAATATTTAAATTTATATACCAGCACCAGTGCTGGCAACAGAAAACAGAAACGGCGCTTTGTTAATGAATATAAAAGTTGACACTGCATATAAAGGATTTATATTAAAAACTTTTTTACGGGTTATTTTATTTTATATTCTGTGTACAGGAAATTCAAGCACTTGTACACAATAGAATCCTGAAACTTCTGCCAACGTCTAACATTTATTTAAAAAAAAAAAAATCTGTCTGTCTGTCTGTCTACATATATATTCTATTCTGTCTATCTATATATATATATTCTATTCTGTTTGTCTGTCTCTATATATATTCTATTCTGTCTGTCTATATATATATATTCTATTCTGTCTGTCTGTCTATATATATATATTCTATTCTGTCTGTCTATATATATATTCTATTCTGTCTGTCTGTCTATATATATATTCTATTTTGTCTGTCTGTCTGTCTATATATATATTCTATTCTGTCTGTCTGTCTATTTATTATATAATATATATATATATCAAATATATATATATATATATCAATTAAGCGTCAAGGAGTCGCCCATCCAGTATAGTGGTTAGCCCATAAGACTACACGCTGGTGGGTCTCGGTTCGAATCCGGTGTAAGACATGGATGTAAGAAGTGGATCTCCAAATAGGGGCAACGATGTCCCTCTCACTGAGTCTACTTTACAAGTGCCCATCATTACTGGCCTTGCAATGGCCAAGCGAATACGAGCTCTAAAAGTGACTGTAAGTACTTGGACCCGCATTGGAAAAATTAAAAGTGTTACTTTTGTAGTTTTATCTCTGGCTTTATTTAAATACACTAATTTTGTTAATTAATGGATCTATTATTTGTTAATGATTATAAATGATCCAAAAGTATAAATCAATTATTTGTTTTATCGCTTCATATAGTTTTGTTGATCATGTGATATAATGATTATTAAAATATTTAAAGCCTCCGTATATACACTTAGATTAATATAAAATATAAAATTATTACAACCAACATATACTTAAAAGTTAAAAAAGCAAATTATAGTGTTCTTGTGTCAAAAAAAAAAAAGAGAGAGAGAGAAAGAGAGAGAGAGAGAAAGAGAGAGAGGGGGAATAGTTGAATGAATTTTCTACACCAAATGGAGACGTTACTTTAGTCACAATAATAATAATAATAATCAAAGTTTCAATTTTCTATTCAAGAAGTTTCATACTCGAGAAGTAAATCAAATTATCAGTAAAAATTTTACGGCAACGAAATCCCGAAATCCAATTTACGACAAATGTGTTTACTGTACGCTATTCTTTGAAACAAAAGCAATGCTGTAAAAACACACATTAAATTAAAATTTCGTTGTTCATTCCATTGTTTATTTTCAATCCCATTTTCGTCCTATCGAAATGTATTTCGAGAGAATGGTAGTAAACTGGAATCAACTTCGGAGATTGAAGAATGGCTTTTTATGAGAATGATCGATATTTGATTTTCATTTTGAAATTTGTATGGCTGAAGTGCCTCTGGCTATACAACTTTCTTATGTAAGGCAGTCTACATTTTTCATTCTCACACTTGTTTTTCTCCCGGTTATCGAATACATATCAGAGTTTTTTTTAAAAATAAGTTTTATTTCCAAACGTAAAATGTGCAGATATAATTAGAAATAATTTTATAGAAATAATATTGATGTAAAACCTGATATATTTATTTAATTTGTTTGAATTTAATATTTCTATAAATTCTGTTTTTATCTGCTTGTTTATTTAAAATACTTAAATGAAGTTTATTAACGTGTACGTTCAGTTCGGATTATAAAGAGAAAATATTATTGTGTATAAA